>JAVTVY010015587.1:0-68585 GCA_036873755.1 Hanleya hanleyi
ATAATAAATCGGAACTCGCGGGAAACAAGAAGAATTCAGCTATCTTATTTATCGAAATATCCTACCCTATGTCTTCTAAATATTCAGATGGCAAACCTCCACTTCAGGCTACTGTGGACAGAAATTCTGCAAACATTCTACAAATTTCACTACCTATCTTTGCAGTTCTTGGCATAAATAACATATCCATGCCACAGTATTTAGCCTCAGCTGACATAAAGATTGATTTTTTCCTGATTCAAAGTCTAAAAATGCTGTTCGAAAAATTAGAAGAAATAGGGTACTACTGACAACAGAAATTTTCCACCAATGTATCATAAAAGTTTCGCTTTCACATGTATTTATTTATTCAACTTTGACAATGGTCAGAAAGGTCACATATAATTGTGGCCCACTATAACAATATGTACACAAAATGTTTACATACATGTAGTACAAAATTAGTTATAGTAAATATGGATCCAAATTAACTATAAATACGGTTCAATCAAATATTTCGCAATAAACTGTGCAACAAAATAAGGGGAATCATATACATATATGCTTATCAGATTGAGTGAGTGAGTATGATTTAACGTCGCTTTCAACAATATTTCAGTCATATCGTGACAAACCAACCACGTACCACCCAGGCAAGTTGCATTCCTGTTGCTAATTCAGTGTGCTTATCAGATTAGACAACATCTAGCAAATTGGCAATGAGATAACCATGAACACGGCTGGTCTGATCACAGTAAATTTGGTACATGTATCGAACAGAAAATGACACAGAAAATCCCAAGAAATTGATACACAGTCAGTACAAACCTGCAGCAAGCAAATACATTGATATGTGGTAGGCCTAGAGTAACCTGTAGAATGGTAAGAGCATGCACAAACAAACCAACACCCACAGCACTAGGCTCGGTTTCTCCAGTAACGTTCTAAATCGAGAACTGGTCTTCTACCAATATAGAAGGATTACCGTCCCAAGCTGTGGGTTAAGTAGTTAAGGAATTATAATCCCCCAAGTTAATCCATTGTTTGTACCCAGTGTGGATTATCCCAATGAGCATATTGTCACATGGACTTTAGTACTGCATAATGTATACTGGTCTGAGTTCACAGGACAATTTATAGCACCTCCACTAGCCAGTTAGAATAATCTCTCTGAGCTGTGAATATGCAATATTAACTTTCTGGTCAAAAGTACTTGTGCAGGCCTCAATTTAAGGTGGTAACCTGTTTTCAGGTTGTCTGGAGGTTGCCATATGAAAAATAGTGGTAACCTATTTTCAGGTCCCCATAATTTTGACTAATAATATGACATTAGGTAAATAATTATGCAATAGGTTCCCACAGGTTACCGTTGTAGAATACATGGTAACCTGTTGAGAGGTTACCATCAGCACTCCTTAAATTGAGGCCTGTTGTGACATATTTGAAAACAAAAAAAATTGTATTTCTCAAGCTAAACCAGTTTCCTTCGCCAGTAAAGTGTTTTTACCTGCGGCACGCAGGTCTACGAGAGGCTCGCGTTGTTGCTGTTCTTCTTCTTGTGACTTTTTGAAATACGCATGCGCTAAGGGAGTGTGATCTCTGCCACATTTTTCTTTTCAACCTCACATGACAACACTGTCTTCAGGCACGTTTGAATTCATTTGCAACTATATTCGGTGGAATGAATTATTGCTACGTTGATTTCCGTTCAGACTTCAATTCTCTTACATCAGTCGCTTAAAAGCCGTCGGTCGTCACATCAGTCACTGTCTTCAGATATTACCATTTTCATTGAACAGTATGCACATGTATATACAATTTAAGATCCTTGGATTTCTTATATACCAAGGAAGATGAGCCGCAACCTTGTCAGTGGTTCAGCTAATTTGCATACAGTCACAGGCGACTGTCTTAGAAAGTAGAAAAATAAGTTCACTACTTCTAGTAATCATTCTAAAAGTAACGCATTATCATTATGATTAACATTGAATAATTCTTGTTCTCACATCACAGCGGCCAAAAGCAATGTGATACACCCATGTGATACAAAACCTGTATCACACCCTTACAGTTGCTAACTATATTTTTGGTTATTTTTCAACATTATTTTGATGTGAGAAATAAATTATAACACTCGTGGTCATTTATCTGATTTTTATCACACTCGTTTGATAAAACCCATATGAAACTCGCTAAAGCTCGTTTCATATGGGTTTTATCAAACTCGTGTGATAAAAATCAGATAAATGACCACTCGTAGTGATAATCTATATGTATCAAATTATAGATCATGCATCATAAAAACAAATGCAACAATTACGTTTCAGAAGTAAGCGAAACAACTCAGCAACTTTCACCGAATAAAGATGTTTAACTTTACCCCCAAGCAATTCGCATATATGGAAACATGTTTTGAAAGGAAGAATAACTTAACCCTCTGTGGGAATCGAAACAATGACCCTCCAATCCCTGGACTTGCACTTAATGTCTTAGCTATACCGACTCATTGATAATACTCAAAACTGACTTTATACGCAAATGGTTTTATAATACATAAATGACTATGTAGTATTTAATGAGTCAGACAACCCTATGCGCGAACCATACATCATAGTTGTGCAGTTATATTGTGTACTTTCGGTTACAAGCATGAAATTTGGCACATAGCTATTTCGAATGATCGTCTTTCGGAACACAGTCCCTCTATCCTCATTCTCGCAAGCCAGGGCCTTGCTTCGCTGGTATTGATGTTCTCGTCCTCTTCCGCACTCATAATCCCTTTAGAATTGCATTAATCACTTCCGTAAAATCAATACTTATGTGTATCAGCAGACAATGGGCAGAAACACGTTGTATTTGACATCATTCTCTCAAGTCAGAGCCCATTTCTGCTAGAACTTACTGGTTCTACACTTCACAATTTACGTTACTTTGTCAATCAGTTTTACGAATGAAATTAGGTCATACATTAGCAGATACTGACCATAAAAGCGATCTATTTGACCTCGTTGTCAAAAGCTAGGACCTTGATTTCCTTGAGAGTTTTTAAAATTTATTTTGATACTTAGATACCTTTCATTTTGACTTGGAAGTCATTTTCGCGAATGCAATAATTTGATGTACCAAAAGATAATAACGAGAATTCGACATGATTCTCTTATACACACAGTCCTTGTTTAGTGAACTAACCCTGAAATTTCGCACTTAAATCACCTTCCAAATGACTTAATGACAAACATATTCGCGAATTGATTATAGGGAGATATCCATAGATACTGACAAGAAATGTTTCTTATTTGCAGAATTTGATTTAAAAAAAAGAAAGAAATTAATAAAATTATCAGCCTTCGAAAAGGCTTGACCAAACATGTCGGATGAGCTGATATCTCCTAAGGATGAAATAGGTAATCATTTGTATAGAAGGAGCGAACCATGTATTGATATTGGCTTGCTGCATGGAAAAGGGTGTCAAGATACCGTATTTAGTTTGCAGATGATAACGCACATAAATGCAGAAACTTAATTTATTATTCTAATCGAATATCAAGACTGTCACAGGCCTCAATTTGAATCGTGAAAAATGTCATTATGCCTCTTGAACAGTTCAATAAAGCCTTCAACCCCATTCCATAGTTTCACAGATCAAAGTGATAGACCTGATAATAAATTCATTGAAAATTAACTTTGAAGGAAATATAAATTTTCCATTTTGCTCGGCAAAGTAAGCGAGAAGGGAGACTGAAGAGCGTAGATGTTCACGCTATAACTAAATCCTTGAAATTTGTTTGGATTTCCAAATATTTGAAAGCCTTTTTCATTTGCAAAAATCAACAGCTGAACCGAATGTTTTGAAACTTGGAATACACGATACTTGTACCAAGACATTGCCAAAGCGATCATTGTGACTTCGTCTGTCAATTCAGTATAGACGGCACGGACCAGTCAAAATCGTCGGATTTTGAACGGAGAAAGTGAATATATATATATGGTATCAAACCTATTAGTCAATTCCTACAATTGTGGGTTAGAAGTTGAAAATTACTTCCCTTGGCATGAAAACACTTGCAGATGGCGCTTTTTTTCTACAATTACCACTACCTCCGCTGATATGTCTTTCACTGTATTATTGCCACTGCCGCAGGTTTTGACTACAATGTAGTCATTTCTCACTTGTTTTTTATAAATTTCTAAGAAAATATTCATTCTGTGCACTGATATTTGGTCGGCTAATATTATTTCTGGGTATAACATTTTGATTCTGGCATATTTGCTTCAACATGGAAGTATATTTTCAATGAAAACCTGAGCGGTCGAACTCCCCAGACGTTGAAACATGAAAAATTTGAAAATCAATTTTCCTATTTCTAAGCTTAAACTTACCTTCACATACCTTATTGCTATCGTGTTCTTACGTGATTGCCTTATTGTAATACATTACCACGGAAACAAAATAGTCCCTGTGCTCCCCAGTGCCCATGCGCGAGTACCCAGAATCCAATCTGTCCGACCACGTAACTTCCTACTTTCCTATTCAATCGCAGTGTGAATAACCCATCAGCGGGGAGGCTGAGAGGGTCATCACGGTATGTGAAGGTAAGTTTAAGCTTAGAAATAGGAAATTGATTTTCAAATTTTTCATATTTCTTGCGCTGTAAAACTTACCTTCACATACCTTATTGCTAGAATATCATAGCAGGACGGAGGGAATAGTGGTCGAAAACAGAAAGGAATCTCAAGCATAGGCGAAGGGGAAAACAGGAGTCAGCAAGGTAATCGAGCGCCATAAACGCATGTAAGATGAGTATATTATGGCTATCGATCTATCACCCGGCCCCGATAAGAGGGCCCTGTGAACAGGCTGACAGGCACTAGACCGAAACCTCCTGCCCCCCCCCCTTTTTTGAAAATTGGGGAGAGCAAACACTTACCAAATTTTAATATTGGTAAACTCACTAGGTCTAGCATGTCTAGTGCATACAGGTCGACGGGTTATCAATGGCCTGGGCACCACCCGCGGTCCCAGGGTGTAGAAATCCCGTCTCAACAGCGTCCAACTCCGGAGGTGATGATCGACAGACAGACGTATCGCAAACCTCCAGATTACGGCCCCCAACATGTCAAATGTCGTCCACGGAAATGTCAGATCATAGAAATCCGGATGTCAGTACAGCCCTGACCTGATGAATCCAAACCTAGGAGAGTGTTACCTCCGCAGGTACGTCCGTGTACGCCAAACGAAAAGTTTTGGAAAGCTAGGAAGAACATATTTTATATTTCCTGCTTTAGAAGAGGGACCGAAAGATACCGTTGACGCCAGCCCAGAACAAAACGCACGTGTCTGCATACGAGAGCTCTTATCAGGGCCCATAACTCTGCCATCATTTCAATTTATAAACTGTTGGACAGAGTCGGGTTGACGGACTCCAGAAAGTAAGTCATAAGGTGACTGATACTAATGACAAATCCCGGAAGTGTAGAACCTGTAGATATGCTGGGATGACGAAATCCGGTTCATAATCCATGTAACACACGACAATGCATAAACTAGCGAAGTCTGGGGGAAAAAAATATGACTAGGTTTAGAGCCCATCAGCTGCACTAAGACCTAGACAATAGTTTCCCACATGAAGTATCTGCCGGACTCCCGCGGTAACAAGCTACCAAACTGCAGGAATATAAAACATCGTCATCTATGATCACAGTAGGTTATTATTTGATGTCATACATGTAGGCTGAAAGACACTCCTGAAGATACAGTGCCCAAACCAGCTCCGGAACTGCAATGTCTGGAGTGAATCTCCGTACCCATCGGAAAGCGACGGAGTGAAGGAACGACTCCATCCATCCATCCTTCTCCAGGAAGTGGAAGAAACATTTACGTGGAACGATGGGTTGACACCTGAACAACCCGAGATATCGCATATCAATACACATACGTCGCTCGATGAACAAGACCTCCGTTCCTAACCGATATGTTTAAATCGGATGTAAAGTGAAGAGAGGACCTAGTATATGGCGTCCTCGATGAAAACACCCGAGATGGAAGGGCTTCTTGTTCTGGAAGACGTATTACATGAAGATGCTCTGAAGACAAGCCAAATCGTTTTCTAGAAGAAAAGCTGGCTGATGGGGAAAACCGGAACTGGGTCAGATAACATGTACTTATGCCACTGACCGGAAGCCGGTCGCCGAAATAGTTGTCATCAGAGTAGCAGCGGTCGAAGAATGTGTCCTCCAGCAAGGTTACGCCATAAACGTACGACGCCTGCCACGACTGCTGGGATCGTAGTATGAGAAATATAAACAGGAATCATAAAGTCGCTGAAATTTCTCATAATTGAAGCATTCGACCTGGCGGTCTACGAGTAGTTGTCACCCGGTCGTAAGAACCTGTTAGAGAGTCCGATATACCGGAAACGTGACAAACTCGTAGCGACGATCTCTAAAAGCAGGAGCCACTGGGGGAACAATCACTGTCCCCCCCCCTTACAGAAATTTAAGGTTGCAACTAGCTAACACAAGCTTATCTTAAGCTAACATGCCTCTAGCAAGCTTGCGCCAGCTTGCGGCAAGCTAGCGCAAGACTGCAGCAAGCTTGTGCCGGCTCGCAGCAAGCTGACACAAGACTGCAGCAAGCTTGTGCAAGCTAACAATATAGGTCTGCCAAGGATTGTGAGCATGCACCTTGGCATGGCAAGCTAGCGCAAGCCTGCAATATTTTCAGGCAAGCTAGCAAGATTACCATATTTTTAGGCAACCAACAGTATATACTGAACTAATTGGCGAGCTTGCGCAAGCTCGCACAAGCTCGCACCAAAGGCAGGAAGTACATACTTATAGCAGATGGTTTTCATTTAATGCCCAGCATGGGACCACTGGTATCCATGGGAACCAGCTCTTTCCAACAAGGGTGTAATATCAGATGACCAACATTCAAATTCAGAGTTCAACTGGTCTTCAACAGGTCAAGACACTTTTCAGTTTGGCTCTTTGGTTTTCTTCTCTCCACTGAAACTAGTGTAGTTTCCAATGCACATGGTGGATAGTTCTGAGTTCCATGCTTCATTCGGTTACAATGAGCTTAGGAAACCAACATTCAAGCTGACAGAACCATGGAGAAATAGGTTACTTTCAGAGTAGTTTTTGGGGGAAGCTCAGGAAAAGCCAAGTTTTATAGACTGACCTCAGTATACACTTGCAAGTACTGCAGGTCAAGAAGTTGGAGGACAAAAATGTTTAGCTTGCTGCCAAGCTCAAGGTGAGAGAATACTGCCTTAAATCGTCAATTAATGTAACCATATTTATAGTTTAGTCTGGTGATCTAAATTGCAGTTTATATTGAAAACAGTATGGATCCAGGATCAAGTATGTGCAGACTGATATATTGTTCACAAGTAACTTATTCAGCCTGTAGGCCTATGTCAGATTCTTCATTAATTAATGCAGCAAGAACACATTTGCAAAAAATACACGCATGTACTATACCAGAAGTTCATTACCGAATGAACTTCTGACTATACTAATGTTACTAATGTCCATATAATACAAATGGGTCCAGACAGTAAATCTGTTGAAAATTTATCTATTTTCATAGCTAGAATTTACATCCTGGGATGAAATTCCAGTCAACAGACTATACATGCATGATACAACCAGGGATACAGAATGAGATCAAAATGCCAGAGAAAATTAAATTAAACTCATGATATTCAGACCATTGCCAAATTTCTAAAGGTATGCCTTTTTCTGATCAGAATCTTTAATTATTATAGTAAAGATAAACTTTTGTGGTTTGTAGGATAAAAATTAAACATTTTTATATAAAAATTATTTTAAAAATGCTGTTCTGTACGTTAATGTTATGAATCATGGTACATGTAGGCCTACATTTCAACTCCAGGCCAGCATGCGAGATCGCAGGCCTGGAAATGCATTGTTTTGGCGAGCTTGCGCAAGCTGGCCGCAAGCTTGCGCAAGCTGGCTGCGAGCTAGCGCAAGCTGGCTGCAATGTTATACAAGCTAGCCGCAAGCTTGCGCTAGCTCGCAGGTTTGTTTAGGTTAGGTAAGCGTCTGCTAGCTTGCAGCTAAGTTGCGCTAGGTTGCAGCTAAGTTGCGCAAGGTTGCGGCAAAGTTGCACTAGGTTGCAGAATCACCAATCGCAAGCTTGCAATGTTTCAAATGTGAGCTAGTGGCAAGCTAGTGGCAAGCTAGTGGCCAGCTAACCAAGTTAGCTAACAACAGACATACAATGTGAGCTTGCTGCAACCTTAAATTTCTGGCCGTGCTTGTTTATGAAGGTCAAAAGCTATGATAATGTCTGACACAACACAAGCGTTGGTTATTGAGAATTTGTTGACTTCCGCTGTTACGAGACGACTGTCAATTCTCGAACCAAATATGTTCTCCAGCCCTCCTCGACGCTGTCTTAGAAGAATGGCCGAGACGGAGGAAGAAACACCGGTCAAATCCGTGCAAAGTAGAGCAGTACAGGTGAGATTTGACCTCCAAAAAGGATTTAAGTGCGTACTGGGACGAACACTTCAACGCCACTGCAATGATACCTCAGTGTCGGAAGAAAAGAACAGCAACACTACCGCCGGAATGAAGGCTCTTCCCTATTGTCATCCACTTTAGAAGAGGAAAGACAGAAGAGAAAAATAGATTCTGTGCTTACACTACAGGTAATACAGAACTGAATAAGTCCGGGGTAGCTCGGTATGAGACAAGTAACATGGAAACTGAAAGAGTATCCACTGAAGCTTGCCTACAAAACTGATAATGTTGCTGGAACTACATGTATTCCGCTGCAAACTGAAGGAAATGATGACGAGGCGACGCAGTCTCATACACCACCCTGGACACTCGCCGGCCAGGAGTAGTTTAGCCGCAATAGGGATGTAACCTCAAGAAGAATACTAGGTAAATCGTAGTCTCTTCCAGTTACGTGACATCGGAGATGAAGTCCCTAGGTGGCGGCAAGCGACTACGTCATCATCGCCGAGAAGTCTGTCATCAATTCCACATTCTCCACCGGAAGTAGAGAAGATGAGGGAATGCGATTTTAACAGAAACGGTTCCAATGAAACCAAGTTTAGCCAGGTAACATGTTCTGGCGTAACTGACCAGAGTAATCACAATCCCATGATGAGCTGTGTGCGGAAGAAGACGAGTTGAAACAGGTCTCCATAAGAGGATTTCTTTAGTGAACACGTTCAATACCTCTAAAGACACAGTCGAAGTGGAATACCCAGAGGATCGATCAGGATCCCATAGGGAAGAAACTGCCGAAGATCAAATATTCTAGGAAAGTACGATCTCTCCTTGTTTCGTTAAGATGACCAAACTCGGCAAGCATTGTCAGAATTTTTTGGGAATAGATGTGATGTACAAATAGTTGAACGAAACAAACCCAAAATGTTTGGTTCAAACGAATTTGATCCAAATTCTGACAATAAGTCATACCTAAAGATGATGCTACATTCATGACGCAACAGCAACACCCAATCGTCAGGGTCTACATAAGTCATATGGATCAACGAGGAACCGGATACTGATGGACGGTACAGGAATGCGCATGCGCAAACCCTCGTTAAGACCCAAAGACAATTGTAAAGCTGACTAGAGGGCCCGGGTGAGGCTGTGACACAGTAATTCCAGGGTTTTATGTTCAGGGCAGCATGGAAACCCTGGAACCAGGCTGGAATCCCTGGAATTTGGCTGGAAAGCATGGAAAACATGGAAAAAGTTCATGCTCTCACAAAAATAACCCTGGAATTTCTTGTTGGGCAGGCTGGAAAACATGGAACTAAACCCTGGAAAACATAGAAAGCATGGAAAAACCAGGCTGGAAACCATGGAACTTTGGACTTATTTTCAACCAAAATGTTGCAGGAAATTGGACTTAGAAAAATTCTTGACAAATAGAGGCTGGAAAACATGGAATCTCTGGACTCTGAAAACTTTTCAGTGAGAAAGAGAAATTCAGGATTATCAAGGAACAGCTTTGCCTTAAATATATTGGACCACATGGAATGTTAGCTCTACTGAAAATCAGACCAAAATTTCAGTGAAATTTGGTGAAAAGACTAAATATCGCATTATTTCAGTAATTTCATCAAATTTCAATGAAATCACAGTGAAATCTGCCAGTTTTAATAATCTCACTGAAAATTTGGTGAAATTGGTCATTTCAATTTCACTACAAATCTCACTGAAATGCATGGAACATACACAGAAAAAAAGTGATCTCAATGAATAGTGCTGCATATAAAGACAAGAATGAAGAAAATAAATGAGGACCATTTTCTATAGCATTTTGTGACCATCTGCTATAAAATATACTTGATGTATTTTTACCAAAAATGTAAATATCTCAAATTACTTGCAATTGAATGTAGAAAGCAAATTTTATCAAAATTATAATTGCACAATGTTTTGCTCGTGTTCATTTAGAAATAATCAATTTATAATGTATAAGCCAAACTCAACAAGAACAACTGCATGCTTTTGTTCTTGTTTATCTCTTTAAGAGTTGTGACTTGAGAAAAAATTGACTTGCCTTTCTCATGAGTGAAAGCAAATTCATTGGGTTTGTTTTTTGTTTTTGTTTTTTTTTAGAAAAGCAAATTAAAATTATGAACTCTAAATAAATTAACTTTAGTGAAATTATTCCACTATCCTTCAAAAACATACATACATTTTTTAATATTTTTTTGGTTGGAGTGAATGTCCTTCAATTGGAATAAGTTATAGGAAATATTCAGTTTCTAAAACATTTTCCGAAGGATATTCTCACAGGAGTTGTCTTCCCTGCAGGTGGCGCTTCGATAGTTTGCCTGTCTGTCTTGTTGTTGTTGCAGGATGATGCAACTCGCGACGAAGTACTTGATAGTACATCCATCCATCTGTTGGTGGAAGAGGTCAGAAACAGAATACTACTGTTGTAATATGAACTAACAACGATGCGGATGATCTTTTGGTCAATGTTCTGCTAATCATCCTGTTGTGCTGTGAATTTTTGCTGGGAAGATTATGGTCATTCATCAGCCAATCGACTGACGTCCCGCTCTCCTCCTGCGGAGATGTCTCGTGCTGCGAGAACTGCCAATTTCAGGCCCCGATTTTCGCTGTTTCGGTTATTGACCGGGTTTCGTTTTTCTTGTGTTTCTGCAAGGATTATCTATGTCATAAATGGACACTTTTTTATAACAAATTCAATTGGAGTTGAACAAACGTATGGGAAACCATGCACGACTGCCAGTGTGAATCCTGACCAAGTGTGCTTCCAGAACAACAACAACACATTTGGTAAGTTTCAAGTATTTCAAATGTTAATCAATAAAGTTCTGTGGTTTTGTCTTTTGTAAACCCTCAGAGAGAGCCTCTGGGTGTTCACTAAGAAAATGGGGCTCCACCCCTGTGGAGCCCCATCTTTGACCGAGGGTCACGTGTTGAGATGGAAATGTCCAGGGCTTGTCTGAATTGTAAGCCCTCTTCATCTTCCTTCAGCTAAGCTACCAACACGTGCACTACTTATAGCTCCAACATTTAACTTCAGGTGAGAGTCCAACTTCCCCAATCTCTGATTATGCATTATACTTTAGGATACAAAGAACCAACCATACTATCTATGAATTACTAAATATCTGATAATTATTCAGATATCATCATTTGTCTGTTTCATGGAGATCATCTCATCTCTCCATGCTTTGTACATACTGTCCTATGAGATCAGCTCTCTTGTATTGCATTAGGATGGAATCTCTTGTAATAATATAGCCAACTAGTTGAAACTGTCCAAGGCACAATATCTTCTTGATATTCCAAAACAGTTTGTTGGGAAAGTAAACAGTTAGTTGCTGTTATAACAAATCTGCAAAATGGTTAAGCCTTTTAATGTGACACATGTCTAAACTTGAAAACTGTTTCCAGATTTCAGGAAATCTGTAAACAAAATCATTGCCTTTGGAAATATTTTTGAATCTCTGTTTATTCTGAAATTCTAAATTAACTGAACCAGATTTCTTTGCCTCTGGTTTTCCGGCATTTTAATGCATGTCTCCCTGTGTATAGCTATCTGGTGGCTAACGGATATAATTACATCCATCCATTCACCACTGCTCAGGCTGGGGGCTTGGACATTTGATGGAAAACATGTGCGGCCTTTATGACACTGGCCGGGCCTCTCTCTGGTTTTATCTGTCACATGACTAAACAAAATGGCAGCGCCCATGACATGATGTAAACAAACCAGCTCACAACAACAACACAATGTTGTTAGTTGACTTTAGGCCTTTGGGACTTTGTTTATTTTAGGAAATTGATTTCAGCCTTCAGTTGTAATAGTAATATATTACCAGGCTACATCCCGGTTACGTTTTATACCCGGTTTCTAATATTTCAGGGTGATATTTAGCATTGATCTCACAGGACTAGTATGGTGTTATAATTTCACAACAATCCTACACTGCATACATATGTTGCAATATAGTGTTGTTGGAATATATTAGTATTTGGTATCACATCTCATTGGTTCATTAACATGTTAATCATTGCTTTGTTTTAACATGTTGCACACACTGTTCAATAACTTTGGCATTTATATAGTTCATGTTGATACATCGCATCAACATGTTCATACGATATTATCGCGGTACACATTTGCTCGAGTAATGGATATCCCGTGTTTGTTTATATTTGCATATCATGTGACCACGCCTTTGTTTACATATGTTGAGTCCATATTCGAAATGTTACTTGTTTGGCTAAATCCTTTATGGATATTCACTTCGGTTATATCTTTTAGAAATATTTCGTGAATTGAATTCGTACTTCATAATGCTTGATGCAATAAGTGGTGTCGATTATATATGATTCCTAAAACTGAATGATCCATATGATATAGGCCGACGCGTTCAGGTTGCGCTTTATAGCGCTGATAACTGGCTTCATTTTTCGCTGTGCTTATGCACTATCATTGGATATTGTTTTATTAACTGTTAATAGTACACAGTTTAATATTTGCATTCTATTTATATACATCTTCACCATACCACATATACCCATTTGTGTATATGTTATGCTGCATGCTCATCAGTTGTTCATGTTCACATATAGTCATATGGTGATGGGAATATGTCCCTCTTTTATATGCACGGTTGGAGTTGAGATCGGTTGACACACGCCCACATTCATTGTTCAGGAGATAACAATTCGCACTGTTGCAACCATACATTTCTGGTTGTCTCTGGGTATATTAGTTCAAACATAACATGGGCCCATGTTATTAATACTGATTGCTTTTTGATCCGGGTTTCCGCGGACCTGTGAAAAGTGAGGTTATTGGGTATTATTATTATAAGATTAATACTCCAATTATGTAGGTCACTCCTTTGTTTACCAGTGCGAGGCTAAGTGTCATTCGAGTATCCACTCCATCCATCTTATATATCTGGTTCACACATTTGTGAGTATGTGTCCGATCAGTTACACAGGTAGGCCCTATTGTCTTATTTTGTCACCCCCTGTCTCAGAAGTATATATTGCGTTTTCACTTGTCTTGGTGAAATCTAAACTCTGTTCTTTTATACATATTAGCGTCACAGCCGGAAGTGATATACTTCACATGTAGTCATTTATTATAAATTGTGCGCTCTTCATCTTCCATCAGCTAAGCTACCAACACGTGCACTACTTATAGCGCCAACATTTAACTTCAGATCTCGGATGACTAGACGTCCATCTTTTAAGAAAGAACCATAAGTGAAAACCCTCAGGTGGTATACACTTGCCTTTCCGGAGCGAACGTGGAAAAATTATCAGCTTAAGCAATAGAACCTTCCTATCATCTGACCTATCATTGGTGTTTGTTGATCTAGTTTGACAAAATATCAAAAATCAAGTGCTACACAAGTGCCCGTTTTTTAACGGGAGACAGTTCTGCCCTAATCCCACAGAACAAACAGGTCTTACACTTTCATCATGTTTTATCCCACTTGACCCAAGTTCGTTAAGCAAAACATCCACCAACATGCTCGTTTAGTATGCAGAAGTCAAGAGACCCCCCCCCCAACACACAACACCTCGGGGTTCAGTAGAGACTCGGCAAATGAATGAGAGTTAAAATTGGATTGATTCCCCACCTAAACCAAATACAATCCTTAGGTAATTTAGAGGAAAATTAACTGAATCCCAACATAAACAGGACGGAAAATGTGTGAAAGCCCCACCCTCTGGGCCATATAACTTGTCGTGGATCCCCAGGTAATCCTCATCTCAGCCTGTCCCTTGCCAGTGGGTGGGGGGAGGGGGGTAATTCGCTTGAATCCTCCTGCATTAGTTCCTGAACATTTATTTCCACAAATTATGTAGTCAGAATATTAATATATATTTTATTTATTTGCATTTTATTTTCAGGTAGGCCTGTATCAGTGTACACCTGGAACATTATGAACTTCAAAGTGTCTGGAGTTATGACACAAGACATTGATCCATATTTCTCAAAGACAGAGTGCTGTGTTGAAAGTTCACCAAAAAGTAGGAAACACATTCATAAGACATTGACAAAATAATTATATTGTTGGAAGGATAAACGTTTTTATAATTGCAACAGTTCTGGTTTTGTTCTCTTCATGATTTAGAGGAATTGATATTCTACCCAAATCATGAGATGAACTTTTTATTTAATGGCTTCTCTGACCTTCATAATGGCTTCTCTGACCGAAATGTCGCCTGCCGAAAGTTTGTGTTTTCACTTTCTTCCGAAATGTCGTTGGCCGGAATTCGCCTGCAGAAATGTCGCAGATTTGTTGTCGGCATAGCAGTGAGGGAAGCAAGACGCTATGAATCTCAGATAGACTTTTGTTTCTGTGATTAATGGGCAACTACTGAAATATTGCCTTGATATTTTGAATTAAAATTGCCCTCTGAGAGTTCAGCTACTGATTATTATTCGTTGAAATTTAACATTGATACTGTGCAAGCTGAAGGTTTCGTCATTAGGTGTTAGGTAAAATGTGGCTCCAATATATGATGAGAAGATTGTGGATAATTATGAACTTGAAAACAAATAATTATATTACCTCGTTTAATACAGCATGTTTGACTGTCTAATTTATATTTAATAGAAGAAGCCAAAAAGAGAGACTTGATAGAGGTATTGAAGAATACCGAGGACTTTGGGCGTCTTGTGTCAATTTACTGTGAAGCCCCCACTGAAGAGGATCGAATCGTTACTGTAAGTGGGAACAAAGAATAGTTATTAGTACAATTTTGCGAACTATATTTTCCCCAAAAACGTATAAAAGTTATGTCACATTAGACAAGATCTATATAAGCAACAATTTAGATAAAATTAAAAGCTTTGCAGTTCACCTTTAAAATAACCTTGAAATCTGGACCAATGTAATTCCAGAAACACGGGCGTATATTAAATCCCCTTGGGCTCTTTGTTTTATTTTAACATTTTCTGACAGGATTTTGGAAAATTCTATACAAAAGGATAGATTAAGAACAGAAAAAAAATGTTAAAACCAGCCTTCCTTCCCAGTTTTTCCAAAGTTTGTTACACAAAACACAAATACTATTTTGGATGATCATAGAATCAATTTTTCTTTAATTTGTTGGAATATGCTCTGTGCTAACATTTAGGTTACGTACATGTAGTCTTGACCAGTTAGCATAGATTAAGAAACTCCATTTTATTAAGCCTGAACCAAAAGCAAAGGTGAATAGCTACATTTCATGAATGGCTGCCTGTCTGTTGCTCTGCTGGCAGTAATAGTACAGATTGTATTCCGTGTTTTTCTTTACTTATTCTTGCAGATATCATAGAGGGTCAGTTCACAAACATTACTCCAGTCATGATTCGGGAACGCCTGAGAGACGTGCTGAAACCCAGTGCTAGTAGGGAAGTGGGGGATGATTCCACAGACTAAAAGTTTAAAATTAAATCTGAAGTATTTCGAATTATTTTCTTTTAGATTCCGTGATTGTGTTTACTCATCAAGCTAAATGTGATCCTGGAGAATTTTCCAGCGTCGGCATGGAAACCCTGGAGAATTCTCCAGCGTCGGCATGGAAACCCTGGAGAATTTTCCAGCGTCAGCATGGAAACCCTGGAGAATTTTCCAGTGTCAGCATGGAAACCCTGGAGAATTCTCCAGGCTTGTCCAAGGAATACCCTGGAAACCCTGGAGAATTTTCCAGCCTCTAATAAAACCCTGGAAACCCTGGAGAATTTTCCAGCCTCTACCATGGAATCCCTGGAAAACATAGTCCTTGAATCCACAATTTCAGATTCCTGGTAGGCTGGAAAGGAGCATGGAAAAAGCATGGAAATGTGTTCAGATACTCCAGCGTTTCCAGGGTTTTCAAAATTCCATGGAGATAACATGGAAACCCTGGAAATTCTACAGCAGTCTGCAGAATGAGTTACAATCAGGAGTGAAAACCGGAATTGACGTCATAATGCCCAGCTGCAAAGTCATACGACCAGTTACCAAACGTTGCTAGTTGATAGAAGTCGTAGACAGGAAGGAATGCGCTATGAAGATAGGCAGAACTTCAGGCAGCTAGATATGGGAATAAATCACCTGCTTTCTCGAAACTATAGAGCGAGATACAGCGGTGAAAATTCGCCAGATCGAAAACGGTTGAAGCAATGGAGTGGCCAAGTATCCGAATCCATAAAACAACCGTTCCGTTGATATCAAAGCAGGCATTTGCACGGTCGAAACCAATACGTAGAACGCCGTAGTTGATGAACATATGTAAGTTAAGTAATAGTCTCAATAACTGCGTATTCGTCACCAGTGAGTTGTTATAGGAAGCAGCCATATGGTGACATAATCTGTACTTCCACTCCGGAAGTGACAGAAGCCGTTGAGAGATTGCCGGCCTAACTGGGTACTTAGGCCGAAGGTACAGATGAGCAACATTCACTACCTGTGTAGGGTAGGTCTAAATACGATACCGTATGCCTCACAGGTTAGAGATGGAAGTGAAGATCTGCATAACCGGAAGTCGCATGTGATGTACATGTAGGACCTGATGGCTGATAACATCCGACGTTGCCGGATGTGGCCGAGCAACCGAAACAGCAGGATACGACGAGGCCCTGTAGCGTCCCCCCCCCCCTTTCTTCCGTAACGGACAGGTACGGGGGAATACAAGGGCTGTGTATGAGTAGGCATGTAATTCTTTATCGTAGAATAAACAGCCCGATGGAACAGGTATTTATTCTTTATCGTAGAATAAATAGCTCAGTGATACATCGTATGTCTGTATAATCGGAAGTTGAAGCCACGTAAGTTGAAACATGCGCCGTATATAACAGCAGATGCGGATGTGCAACCTTTATTTCACGTCTCTGAATCGGGGATGGAGTACGGCAGTAATCACCCGATGTACCGGAAGTCGAATGTGACACAACAGAAGACTGTAACAGGAGAAGTCACACATCGAGGGAGTACGTCGGAGCAGTGTAGGAATCAGCCGGTCTGCGACACATCGATGACGTAACCGGAACACTATACATCGATGACGTAACTGGAGAACTATACATCGATGGTTGAACCGGAACACCATACAACGATTACATAACAGAATATCACAAGTTGCAGCAAGTCTGTAGAAGGATGTAGTTGCCGAAGTCGGAACATGCGCAAGAACAGAAGCGGAAGTTCCGATGTAAGACAATGAGACCGGAAGGTAAGATGATACCGGAAGGTATGATGTAAGAGGTTGCATGTAGATATCCGAGAAACTCGGAATAGACGTAGGCCGGAAGTCATAACTGGACCCAGGTATACGTGGTTGTAATACCAGTTGAGAAAGCTGCGGGGGTGCTGACAATGGTTGCGGCAGAGCCATATATAATCTCGGCACATTCAATAATGAACGACCAGATTCAGCAAAACCGGATACTGGTGTAATAGTCACCGATGACAGGAAGTGGTGATATTACAGATGCAGCAGACATCTCCGTAGTTTGTGTAGACGGCGATGAGCTGGGCCGAATTGTTGATCAATTCTCCGGAAGTGACGAGTCCTTGACAGGGGGGTGGTCACCATCTTCGAATTTATTATCGAAGTTCCAGTTTGTTGACGGAATAGTAGACACAGCAAACCGGAAACAGGAGTTATTACAACCGACGAACTTACGGAAGTGGTGCAATAACGAAGAAATTGCAGGCACATCTTTCCTCAATTTCTCCGGCATTGTTGTAGAAATATCTTCTGCATGACGAGGCCAATCAAGGTGGAGTTCGATGCAGCCGCGGGGTACGATAATCTGAAACTGGAAGTAGGGAACAACATATGCGATCAAGGTCATCTTGTGTACAATCTTACCTGGATGACGAAAGCCATCTTGTACCCGTAACAACTTCACATAATCAGAAATAGTTGGAGGCGGAATATTTATTACAACAATAAAGTGAAACGGGACGTCATATAAGCATTAAATTACGTTTAAAAGACATAAGAAAAGAAGGCTCTCCGTTACTCTAAAGACGAGACGGAGAACAATACAATTTCTCGGCCCAGCCAGATGGGAGACGACAGAAATACACCATCACATGAACCGACAAGATATTTCCCTTTGTCAGAAATACGTTGACGGGACAAAGCTCATTCTTACAAACTGGTCAAACCAGTTCTCCCCACTCAACGGACCAGCCAAAGCGGATCTGTAGACCGGCTTCATAGACCACAAATAACGCAGACAATAGAAGCCATTTTATTTGATTCAGAGATGATTTGAATACTTCCCGACGGGTGAGATTTCCAGGCCCGGTAGGTAATGCAAGAATCACAGAATCACAGTAAAATCCAAGTTATTAATCCCAGGTAGAATCCGAGGTAATATCCAAGGTAAATTCCGAGGTAATGCGTGGTAAACTCAAAAGTAGATCGAAGATTTTTCAGACGAATTTGAGAACACGTGTTTCCACTACGACTTGTAGAGGAAAGAAGGAAGTTACGTGGTTGGACAGATTGAATTCTGGGTACTCGCGCATGGGCACTGGGGAGCACAGGGACTATTTTGTTTCTCTGGTAATGTATTACAATAAGGCAATCGTGTAAGAACACGATAGCAATAAGGTTTGTGAAGGTAAGTTTTACAGCGCAAGAAATAATAGATTTGGCTTGGAACCGTAATGTTCAGTACCCGGCATGGATCCCAAGTGAGATCCAGTGGCAAGATACCCACAATTACCAAATTTGTCTTAATCTGGTCAGGTTTCCAGAAGTTACTGTATGGAAACAAAATTTAACTTGGCCCACAGGTGGCATCACTTATAAGCAGATGAGCATGAAAAACAATCCCAAGCGAGACCTTGAGGTAAGGTACCCATATACCAAATTAGGAAAGAATCCATTCAGGTTTTCAAAACTTATTGTATGGAAACACAATTTTATCTTGGACCCCCAGATGGCACCACCTATAGGCGGATCAGCGTGAAAAACAATCCCAAGCGAGATCTTGAGGCAAGATACCAAATTTGGAAAGAATCTGTTCAGTTTTTCAAAAGTTATTGTCTGGAAACGAAATTTTAACTCGGCCCCCAAGTGGCACTACATGTACTTATAGGTGCATTGGCATGAAAAACAATCCCAAGCGAGATCTTGAGGCGAGGTACCTACATACAAAATTTGAAAGAAAAATCCATTCAGTTTTCCAGAAGTTATTGTCCGGAAACAAAATTTGAACTTTGCCCCCAGGCGGTGCCACCTATAGGGGGATCAGCGTAAAAAACAATCCCAAGCGAGATCTTGAGGTGAGGTACCTACATACCAAATTTGAAAAACAATTGTTCAGTTTTTCAAAATTTATTGTCTAGAAACGGAATTTTAACTTGGCCCCCAGGTGGAGCCACTTATAGACGGATTGGCATGAAAAACAATCCCAAGCGGATCTTGAGGTGAGGTACTCACATACCAAATTTGAAAAAACTCCATACAGTTTTTCAGAAGTTATTGTCCGGAAACGAAGACAGATGGATGCACGGACGTCTGGACGCACAGACCGGACAGAGGCACGGACGGACGGACCCCAATACTATAATCCCCCTTTATCTCTTCGGGCATTGGGGGACAACTAGTACCTGGTAGTTACACAAGTTTACCATGCAATATTTACTAATGATCATTTAGGCAAGTCAAAAATAGGCCAGTTATCACTCGTTGAAAATATTTCCCCATCTTCAAGCATAGGGTTCAAAACAAAATGTACATACATGTACAACCAGAAATTTATGCTAGAAAAAAGCTATAGCCCACAATGTGTCGGTGCATCTATTGTTCAAAACATATATTGGAAATGGTCCATTGACGCTGGACTGGTCGGCTCTTACCTTTCCCCTCGTCATCTGTATCATCACCGTCACTATGGGGCCTGGTCATGCTGCGAGGTCGACGAGGTCGCTGGGATGTGCCAGGGGGACGTAACTTCTTCAAAGCCAAGTCTGGGTTTCCACCGGAGTAGGGGCCTATAATAAATGTATGTTGAACAATTTTTTATAATTTCACATCACAAGAATGGAATTTCAACAGGCACCGGATCCAGTCAGACGACAGATCCAGGTGAGTAGTGAGTGAATAGGGTCTAACCTCACTTTCAACATTTTTCAGCTAAATCACGATGGGGATGGGTGGGGGAACCTACTTGTAACAGAGCAGATCTGATGTTGCCATTCCGAGTGCTGTCCCACTGAAAACTCACATTATACTGAGACAGAGAGAACCAGTCCTTGTTCTATCCTCTTATTGCTGAGCATTAGCGAGGAAGTTCCATTTTTCAAGTATTTGGTATGACCCGGTCAGGTATTGAACCCAGTACCTATACTCTTACACTGGCAACAGACAGAGGATCCAGCCAGCAGACAGGCAACAGACATGATCCATCCAATACTAAACAAACATTGGATCCAGCCAGCTAACAGAGGATCCAGCCAGCAGACAGGATGCAAGCAACAGACACCATATCCGGGCAGCAGGCATACAATTCAGCCAACAGTGAGTGAGTGAATGGAATTTAACGTCGCTTTCAACAATATTTCAGCTATATCACGACAAACCAACTAAGCATCACCCAGCCCAGTTGTGTTCCTGCTACTTCAAAGAAGAAATCTTTGAAGCAGCATGGAAACAGACACCCTCGCTCCATCCACCCTATAAAACACTGAGGACTTCAGCCAACAGAGACATGATTCAGCCAACAAAGATATAATTCAGCCAACAGAGACATAATTCAGCCAACAGAAACATAAATCAGCCAACAAAGACAAGATTCAGCCAACAAAGACAAGATTCAGCCAACAAAGACATAATTCAGTCAATGAAAACAAGATTCAGTCAATGAAGACAGAAGTCAGCCAACAAAGGCGTAATTGTGCCAACAATGACAGAGTTCAACCAATTAAGACTTGATTCAGCCAACAAAGATGGTGAATCAAAGGCAGTCAGGGTTCAAGAAACAGATACAAAGCAGGTTAACAGCGGAACGTGTCGGATTTAGCCACATGTAATAGGATTCAGGTACATGTATTAAACAGACACATGATTCAGCCAATGAACACAGGATTCATGCAACACACAGAAGTCTGCCAACTGACAGGATTTCGCTATAACAATGACATGATTAAGGGAGTTCCTTGACAGAAATGGTAGATGCCAGTTATGGGATACACTGTGCCAAGTCTGGTGTTCTGATCTGGATGGAGAGGCGTTCCAACTGGAATGGCATATGCCAAGCTATCCTATGTCTGCCACGTTCCAAAAAGTATGCCATGGAGTTCCTAGGAGTTCCAACTCGGTGCTCCATGCCACTCTGTTTGGAGTGCCTTGTGCCAGTTCCTAGAATACCCCAATTTCAAGAAGCTCCCCAAGACTACAGAGACAGGAGTCAGTCTTCTCCAGAAGACACAGGACTCCAGGAATTGTGCTCAAAATGCAATTTCCATGTACAAGAGGTCTTTTAATACACCACAAATATGAAATCTCATAGGATTCTAGCTACTGCAGCAGACACAGGATTCAGACAGCAGATACATGATCCAGCCTGAAAACAAGATTCAGACAACAAGATTCAATAAGCAGACACAGAATCCAACCAGCAGACACACGATTCAGTAACCAGACACTGCATCCTAACAGCAGACACAGGATTCAGTAAGCAGGTAGAATCCAGCTGGCAGTCGCATAGTTCAGGCAGCAGACATAGAATCCAGTCGGTAGACAAAGATTCTGACAGCAGACACAAATTCAGTAAGCAGATTGAGAATCCAACTGGCAGTCACATTGTTCAGACACCAGACACATAATTAAGACAGCTGGCGCATGAGTAAGCAGACAAAGAAGTCAGACAGCCAACACCATGAGTGGGTAAGCAGATATAGGAGTCAGCCAGCAGACACAGGATTCGGACAGCAGATCTATACATGATTCAGCCAGCACACATGATTCAGTCAGCAAACATATGATCCTGTGTGGAGACGGCCAAAATATCCAGTAATCAGATACTCCATCCTGACAGCAGATGAAGGATACAGCACTTGATCAGACACAGAATCCAGCCAGAGAAAACATGATTCAGACAGCAAAGACACGGATACAATAAGCAGACACAGCATCCAAACATAGGATTCATTCAGCAAACATAGGATTTAGACAGCAGATACATGATCCAGCCTGAAAACAAGATTCAGACAACAAGATTCAATAAGCAGACACAGAATCCAACCAGCAGACACACGATTCAGTAACCAGACACTGCATCCTAACAGCAGACACAGGATTCAGTAAGCAGGTAGAATCCAGCTGGCAGTCGCATACATGTAGTTCAGGCAGCAGACATAGAATCCAGTCGGTAGACAAAGATTCTGACAGCAGACACAAATTCAGTAAGCAGATTGAGAATCCAACTGGCAGTCACATTGTTCAGACACCAGACACATAATTAAGACAGCTGGCGCATGAGTAAGCAGACAAAGAAGTCAGACAGCCAACACCATGAGTGGGTAAGCAGATATAGGAGTCAGCCAGCAGACACAGGATTCGGACAGCAGATCTATACATGATTCAGCCAGCACACATGATTCAGTCAGCAAACATATGATCCTGTGTGGAGACGGCCAAAATATCCAGTAATCAGATACTCCATCCTGACAGCAGATGAAGGATACAGCACTTGATCAGACACAGAATCCAGCCAGAGAAAACATGATTCAGACAGCAAAGACACGGATACAATAAGCAGACACAGCATCCAAACATAGGATTCATTCAGCAAACATAGGACTTAGACAGCAGACACAGGATTTAGACAGCAAACATAGGATTTAGACAGCAGACACAGGATTTAGACAGCAGACACAAGATTTAGACAGCAGATACAGGATTTAGACAGCAGACACAGAATTGTAGACAGCAGACACAGGATTTAGACAGCAGACACAGGATTTAGACAGCAGACACAGACAGCATTCAGCAGATATCAACTCACGAATAACCTGTCAAACTTACCTTCCAGGATACGTTGAAGGTTTGCAGAAATTTTGCCTTTGGATGGCGAGGTGGTTAACTCCCTTGAGATTCGTCCGTCAGGCGGTCCCTCTGTCTGTTCTGGGACGCTGTCAATGAGGACGTCTGCCTCCTGTGACCCATCCTAAAACAAGTCAGATGATGTATCTATCAGTATCAAAGGCTTTGGTTCAGGCCAAATAAAACGAATGGCATGTTTTCTCTGCCAGATAAAAATCCAAACTAGTAATCCAAGGTGATTTGTTTTTTAATTTCGCCATATTTTTTCCAAGACAACGTGTTTTATTCTTGAAGGCATCACCACAATTGTAATGTTGTCTCCCCAAATTCCAATATAGTTGTCAAAGATATAGGGGGGGTTTTGCTTGATCGCATCAAAAGGGCATATCAGAGGTTTCACTAAGGAGATATGTGTGCACACAGAGGGTTTGCTAAACTCTGAAAAGGGCATTTGCATGAAAAAAATATAACGTTTTTTGAAAGGGAGGTTCGCCCAAATCACCTGAATCCCCTTTGGCTATGGGTCTGGGATTCCGGGTGTCTTAAGATTGTGAGTTGTGACTCGCATAACAATTACGGTGTGGTCATTAATTAAATTAAGTGTTATAATGAGGGGCATGCAGGTTTTACACAGAGGTAGCTCATATGGGTTGTCAGAGAAAACAGCAATAATATCTGGCTTATAAAGGGGAATGATTTTCACAGCTGATGAGAAACCCATACACCGTTAGGGCTTACCTCCAACATTTCCTTGTTCTTCTTTGAGTTTGACTTTCCCATTGGGCTGAGACGACCATTTCTGTGCTGCTGGGACGCTTGTTCAAGCTGGAATCATAAACAATTGTTCATTAAACCCCAGGAGTCCACCTATTGTCTGGACCATACAATCTATTTGAGATGTTTTCATTGATATTTCGGAATCAATTTTCGTACAATGTTGAACTTTCAAACACTATAAACTAAAAAAAGTTTACTGTTAAAAATCTTTGTCATGTGAGTTGGGGTGTATTTTGACTCAATGTATCAGAATATATGAGGTTATAGGATGGAGCAAGGCCTAGTTTAGGAGATAAATGGGGGTCAGAACCGAGCCATGGGTTTCAGAACCTATCCCCTGGTCCTGGGGGTTGAGAAATACTGTCACAGTCGAAAGAATACCTTGAGAAACTTATCCATGTCAATCTATTATGAGAAATGGGTGAAGAGGGGAATTCCTGGGTCAGGAGAGAGCTGATGGTTCTCTTATCGCGCATTATGATCTACCAGACTGTATTAAAGACGTCACAGGACGGAGAAGGGAGCTCTCACGGCTCAAATGCTGTCAAGGGCAAAGGTATATATACCCTGAAAGTCTAAATAACAGAATCTATAAAATCATTGTCTTAAAAAGAGAAGATGCTGCGGGGGGGGGGGGGGGGGGGGGGGTTCATACAGTGTATGTGTTTTCATTATTCAAATCCTTAACAACACAAGGGTATGTTTGACGGTTGCTACATTATTTAATCACAATGTTGTGCCTAATAAAACTTGAATTATTCAACATATAATTACCCTTATGCAGACACAGAGCTACATGTAGATAGGTCATGTTTCTCCTACATGTAGGCCATGAGGAAGTTTTTTTTGCTATTTTTATTGCCGTTTCCAGGCAGGAAGTCAAATCGGTGATGAAGCTATATAGATTACAATCATTAATCTGAATCTAAGTAGCCAGGGTAACTAACCTACAGACTTGTCACTCGGGGCAATCAAAGCATGCATTATCAATGGTGTACCAGATACTTCTGTAATATAATGATGGCCAACATTGCAGTACCGGCTTGGGTCCAATCAGTGGGGCAGAAATGGGGGGTAGCTGGTGGTGATAGGAAGAAAATGTCCCATGATAGCCCCTAAGAAGTTGACTACTAGTGGTGGAAAAGCTAAATGAGGGATATCAATATTGGTCTCTAGATCAAACTAATTAAATACTCTGGTATCATGATGTGTGGGAACAGTGTGTGATATCAAACTGTCAGAAACAACTGGGTGAACCAATAACCTGATATCATGATGTGTGGGAATAGTGTGTGATATCAAACTGTCAGAAACAACTGGGTGAACCAATAACCTGATATCATGACATGTGGGAATAGTGTGGGATATCAAACTGTCAGAAACAACTGGGGTGAGCATGTAGCCTGATATGATGTGTGGGAATAGTGTGTGATATCAAACTGTCAGAAACAACTGGATGAACCAATAACCTGATACCATGATGTGTGGAAATAGTGTGTGATATCAAACTGTCAAAAACAACTGGGTGATATCATGATGTGTGGGAATAGTGTGTGATAACAAACTGTCAGAAAAAAACTGGGTGAACCAATAACCTGATATCATGATGTGTGGGAATAGTGTGTGATATCAAACTGTCAGAAACAACTGGATGAACCAATAACCTGATATCATGATGTGTGGAAATAGTGTGTGATATCAAACTGTCAAAAACAACTGGGTGATATGTGTGGGAATAGTGTGTGATATCAAACTGTCAAAAACAACTGGGTGATATCATGATGTGTGGGAATAGTGTGTGATAAACTGTCAGAAACAACTGGGTGAATCAGTAACCTGATATCAAGGCATACATGTGAGACTAGGGTGTCATATCAAACTGTCAGAAACAACTGGGTGAACCAATAACCTGATATCATGATGTGTGGGAATAGTATGTGATATCAAACTGTCAAAAGCAACCAGTTGGGTGATATCATGATGTGTGGGAATAGTGAGTGATAACAAACTGTCAGAAACAACTGGTTGAACCAATAACCTGATATCATGATGTGTGGAAATAGTGTGTGATATCAAACTGTCAAAAACAACCAGTTGGGTGATATCATGATGTGTGGGAATAGTGTGTGATATCAGACTGTCAGAAACAACTGGGTGAACCAATAACCTGATATCATGATGTGTGGAAATAGTGTGTGATATCAAACTGTCAAAAACAACCAGTTGGGTGATATCATGATGTGTGGGAATAGTGTGTCATAAAAAAACTGTCAAAAACAACTGGGTGAACCAGTAACCTGATATCAAGGCATACATGTGAGCCTAGGCCTAGGGTGTGATATCAAACTGTCAGAAACAACTGTATGAACAAATAACTTGATATCATGATGTGTGGGAATAGTGTGTGATATCAAACTGCCGGAAACAACTGGATGCACCAGTGGAAATAGTGTGTGATATAAACTGTCCGAAAATCATATCACGGCATACAAAGATGTATGGGCATTTCCCCCTGAGGGCATTCTCCCCAGAGAACATATCCCCGGGTCATATTTTCCCCTGAGAATATTTCCCACTTCCTATATATTTTAGTAGTAGGATTTCGAGCTTGTTCTTCTGGTTCACCCAGTTGTTTCTGACAGTTTGTGCACATATCAAACTGTCAGCAATGGTAAATTGCTCTCGGCTTGGAATCAATGGAAGCGCACATCAAGTCTCCACTCTTTCCATTCCCTGTCAAGACGCGGTCGTATCTCAACAACAAGCCAGTCTGAAAAACATGCCTTGCAAATAAATATATTTGATCTATGTCCAAATAATACACAGATCTGTAGTACACATGAGTACTTCTCTGTTCACAGTTCGACTTAGCCTGGACAGATCAGATCATCAAAAGCATTCAAATCCGAGGTAAATTTCATCTAAAAACCAGACACGAGCCAATCAGAACATATCCAATGACTGGGTGCAGGGCAACGTATTCTCTGATAATATGTCATTCCTCCATATATGGATCTGGGTTTATGAAGACCCCAATTTTCAACACTCTCGCAGTCGCGTCCTTTCTTGAATTTTACCTTGAATTTACCTTGAATCTTCTGGGGTAGGAAGCCTAAACAAGGCTTTTAAAGACCCCTAACTGTGCAGAGGTGGTGGTCTATATACGATTTGAAAGTGTTGATAGTCGTGGCTCTAAATAAGTAAGCTCGCTCCGGTAAACTGTTCCATAATTGTCAACAACACGCTGGCTGAAGACATATTTTCTGGTGTCCAACCGAGATCTGCACTTGAACAATTTCAAACTGTGTACTCGAGTTGCAGATGTAGATAGTTTGAAAAATGTTGCAATGTCCACATGAGTAAACCCCTTAAACATCTTGAATACTTTTAAAAGAAGTTCCCATGAACTCGGCTTTCGACCTTTCGTTACTATTTTAATGTGTTCCCATACTGCATGGAATATATTTTCAGTGGAGATATGTATCGAAGCAACAACAATTTCTCATCTTGTGCACTTCACCGGATCCTGTCCAACGCAATGTATTCTGGCTGTGGGGGACCCCTGCCCCCCCGAATACCTGGCCAACGACAGCGGAACAAGATTTGTAACGTCTGCTCGGTGAATAGGACAGGCAGCCACAATACCCCACTCATACAGCACTCTTCGAAATTCAAATGGATTCGAGTTGAATAACGTTTCATGTCTTACGTATTTATAAATACTTCTGAACAGAGCCAGGTGGCTGATATATCAAAGGCTAATTTGAAGTGTGAACGGAGATAAATAACAATTTCTAAATAACAGTTGTAACACCAGTTGATTCTTTCATACCACTTACAATCCGTTTCTGTTTATCCAAGTGTTTTTGTTGTCTTCCCATGAAGTCTGTCCCCAGATTTTCCACTATTTTAGCACTCGCCGTACTGACTTTGGGCTTGAATGTGAACAGGTCGTTTTCAATTTCAGTTCTTGGGGTCAAGTTCCCACTTTTGTTCATAATGTGTGGTGTGTTCTGGTCCAGGTCTGGCCTGGTTCCCGAGACAGCTGTATATTTACTGCCCGCCTGTCTGTTCCCTGTTGTTATCGGCCCAAGTGGTACTGTTTTATGGGCTGGCGCTTGCAGCATGTAGTGTGGCAGACCGCGCGTCACGTCGCCCAGACTCGACAAACGTTGCGAGGCGAGTTTTCGGCTGGCCTTGCTGATCTTAGGCAGGAATGTCAGCTCCGGGTATGCATTGTAGTGCCCCTTTCTTTTCCCCATTTGTTCATGGCGGTGTCAAAAGAGCGACTTCTCACCATTAACCCATAGCTTCCGTCGTTGTTTCGTTGCGCCAAAGAAAAAAAGAAAATACATGCACACACGTCCGCGGATGGTCGTCATGGACGCGCCACTACACGTACTCGGATATTGTCGGCAAACTTCGTGAAAACCGACGGAATTATACGGGATGGCCCGGACGTCTTACACTCTCAAACCCACAAAACTTAATGCGATAAAACGTGTGGTAAGTCACGATAATCTCCATGGTGTAATTATTTATAGATGAAAATACATTACTGAAGAAAAACATATTAAAGGTTTAACTACTGATAGAGCATTTTTCACAAACGTACTTGTCACTTTTTAACAAGAGTATATTTCTATAGTGTATTTCATACTTGCAGAAAACACATTTTCACATCATTATCATCATCATATGCAAGTAGCAGTCGTTGCCAAACCCTCAAGAAAACACCATTAAAACATTTATTGAAGAAAATGCTCGTGCCATAATTTTTAAATTGCTAACTAGGCAATTTTAAATCCGCAAACAATGTTCATTCATTGGAAAGTAATACCATCTTTTCTATAAAAAAAAACAAAATAAAAAAAAACAATAAAATGGCATAAAAAAGGCAATATATTTTGTCCATTTTATAGAAAAATCTGGAAAATTGATTTCACTAAGATTTCTGCTCCAACTTGAGGCGATAAAAAATGCCTATTAAAACATGGGGCCAACCATTCAGATTTTTGTGAAATATTCCCTACGGAAAGAAATGGAGTGTAAATTAGGGAAGTCCAATTTATTGATAGTCTAGTCTCGCTGTAAGGTGCCTTGATATAGCACCGATTCTGATATAAGGCGAGCTGTCGTGTCCCCCAAATTAACAAACGCGTATCATTCCAATCTTTTTATAACGCTGAGAATCTATTATAAGGTGGTTCAAATTTGGTCCTCCAATAACAACCTTATAGTGAGGCTACACTGGAGATAAATTTATTGACAACATTCATCACTGGCTGATCATACAGTCTAGCTGATTAGCATACACTGTTGTACAATTAATCTCTGTTAGAAAAAGCCAAGATTAACAAATATCTCTATCGCCAGATTAATGTGGTTCATCAGAAATCGAATTGAAATAGACTTGGATCTATTTTATCAGAAAGATATGATGGGAAGAGTAGTGAATGTCACTCATCCTTGATAAGGTCCTGTTTAATACCCATTTGCATATGTGATAAAAATCTGAAAAGGCTATCAATAATCTTTCAAAAAATAATGTGTTATAAGGCTGTATTGAAGGACCAAATTTGAACCACCTTATAGATTCTCAGCCTTAAAAAAGGGTTGGAATGATACGCATTTGTTAATTTGGGGGGGCAACAGCCCGCCTTATATCAGAATCGGTGCTATATCAAGGCACCCTACAGCGAGACTAGACTGACTATCAATAAATGGACTTCCCTAATTTACACCACACCTACATCTGAATGCCAACATCCATTGAGCTATTTCTTTACATAGGGAATATGTCACAAAAATCTGAATGGTTGGCCCCATGTTTTAATAGCGTAATAGTTTTAATCGCCTCAAGTTGGGGCAGAAATCTTAGTGAAATCAATTTTCCAGATTTTTCTATAAAGTGGACGAAATATATCGCCTATTTTATGCCAATTTATTGGGGTTTTTTTTAAAGGTCAAGATTGATCATCTTCAAACAATACTTGGTGAACAGATAAGTCAGATAAACCTACCAGTATCGATACTAATTAGGTCATAGTCAATTCATCGTGATCAATTAGCATATTAGCATCTGTGTTAATCTAGAAAAGCTGGCTTTTCTCCACAAGATATATTGTGTTTTACCATAAAATTGATAATGGAAAATAGGTCAAGGTCAGTCATGCTCAATACAATGCTTGTCAATGAGCACATTACAGATCTGAACTGTAGATTTTGAAAAGGATAACTCCCAGCCTTCAAGAGATGTGTTATAATGCCATTGAATCTTCTATTGATATCAATATTATGATCTTGAGAAAATAGGCCATGAAGCATTAACAATGGATAATTGACACATTTAAGACATTTAGTGGTAAAGGTTTCACATATAGTCACAGGTACCTGCATGCTTCATCAGGGAAATGGGGAATTAAGAAGATTGAGTCATCTTCAATGGGCTTATGGTACATTGCTAGGTGCGCAAATGCGGAATGAATTTGGAAAGTTTCACTAAAACCCTCCAGGAGGTACATGTATTATTTGCATTAATCAAATTAATCTACATTTACCATATAATTTGACCTTGAAAGTAAAAAAAGGTCAAGGCCAGTCTTAAATGAAGTTCTGGTCAATAAGCATATTGCATCTGTGGTATAATTTTACTAATGCTAGTTTTTGTTACACAAGCTGATGTCCCGCTAATAGCATCAAATCTACTTGCGTAATTTGGCTTTAAAATCATAGGTCAAGGTCATTCATATGCAATATAGGCTTCTCTCCCATCGCCAACTGGAATTGTTATATGAATTTGGAGTAAAAGATTGAGCCTGCATGGCTATATATTCTTTCAAGAGATCATGATAACATGGAATATGAACAGACGAACAGAATAATGAATCCGACGGTGACAATACCCCTATGGTTAAATTTGGCTGTGGGGTAATGTCATGCTAATTTGCACCATATCACTCTAAATATGATAATGCTGTCAACTGATTAAGATAGTCTGAACATCATAGCTATGGAATTCTAATACCATTGATGGATTGTACACTTGGGTTGGTCTGCATAGTTTCCAAACTCCGAACAGCGCATGTCAGCTGAATGACTATCGTCTGGCTACAGACGATAAAATAATAGACATATAAAATAATAGACTATATAAAATAATAGACAAGAAAATTTTCTATGTAATTTATTATTTATTGATATATTTATTGATTGTCTTTTTGCCTAATTGTCTTCTGTTCAAGTCATTTGGCATCGGTAAAACCTGAAATGTATATCATGATCTGCTTCTTTCATCTAGTAATAGTGTCTGTTTGGTTCCAGATCACGGGGACTGAACAAATCATGTGAAATGTGATCGTATGGCAAATAAATGCCCAGTGGCATGTCCAAGGTTTAAAACCTGAAAATATTCCTAGGAAATATGGAATTATTTTGATATATGAAATATATTTAGGTTCTAAGTTTGAAGCAGTGTCTAACAGGGACACCTAACATTGACCTTTTCTCGAAGAAATGTCAGTACATTCCACCCTTGAGCACTTCATCATGGTACGATTATGGCAAGCCAAAGTGCTTCGGAAATTCAGTGACAATTTCCGATATCCTGAATTGAATTTCCAATATCAGGAATTGTCTCAGAATTTCCGATATCGGAAATTGCAATTCTCGATATCGGAAATTCAATTATATATCGGAAAATCTCAAATAAAAAGCAGTTTGGCTTGCCATATACGATGGGCGCCAGTCTTTCAAACCACAATGACAAAAAAAATAGCGATTTTTAAAGATTTCCTTATTTGGGAGTAACAATGACTTTGACCTTTGACCTTGACCTCAATATTTGTATGTGATACATCTCCCGCTACTGTACCTTAACAGACACACAAAAAACGTTGACTTTTATTGATTTCATCTGATGTCATACGTGCGTGACGCATCATCTCCCCATAGGATATCCACTGACAAAAATTGGAACTAGATAGACAGGAATGGATGCCCGACGGATATAGCTATCCCATAATATGTCTGCCTTTTGAACGGGCGTATTAAACAGAAGAAATTATTGATTTCCCGCTGATCCAAAGAATGAGGGATTTTTTTATGGGTGAATCTTGAGTGATTTTTAATCAAGTTCACCTTTCACGTCAGAAAATTTCATTTAACTGTAACTTCAATTGCTTGATTTCTGAGAATACGACATCGCATGAAGACAAAAACAGAAGCAGCTGGCATTTTTCAGTGAGACACACTTCGAAACTGTTCAGTGCTCACGATGTGTTCGTAAGTTGTCCAACCCGGCGAAGTTCCACTATGTTTGCTGTACTCATATAAAAGCGACCAGAATATTAATTAACCATTTGAACCCGAGAGTTTCCATGTCTATTAACACCTGACCCTGATCTTCACGCTAAAATAGGGATATAAGCAACAATTTTGTTATATGCGTAATCTAAACAGCTTTTCTCACCTCATGGGGACTCTACGAGTGGCAGAGAATATCTTTTGGACTTGGGCGACCAAACTAAAATTGTGGAGCAGATACGTTATCTGAATAGTCTGTTCTGACGTCAGAAGCCGCTAAAGCAGCCTCTCGGGTATATACATTATATGAATAGGCCGCTAAAGCGGCTTCTAGGGTCCAAAGGGTTAGATAACAAATATTTCGGGCCTTCAATGCCATGACTTTGATTCAAGAAAATACCCCATGGCCACTATCATGGGAAACTACAGCTCACTGTTCACTGCCCTCCGAAACCTTATTATGCTCAGTGCCAATCTAGTATTGCATATATCTCTCTTGGGCAGCCAAACTATGAAGGCATATGAATCTGCCGTCACTTAAAACATAAACGTAAACAGCAAACACAATCTGTGATATAATTATGTTTATTTTATACGAAGATATAAACTATAGTACATCTGTTTAGGTACTTTGATATTAAGCTCACTATATGGATAAAACAACAAATATCATCATTGGGTACATGAAGATACGTACATGTATTGAACAAGGATTTATCACAATAAACTTGTAAAGGATCATAGAATAAATACAGGAAACTGTACAAAAAAATGTATACTTGACATGGTATTGTGTTCTTAAAGCCCAGCGCACAAGGGTGTTCTCATTACACAAGTTCCTGGAAATCCGAGAAAGTGCCTCGTGCGCGGGATGCCTGCACATTCAAACTGGATTCAAATATTCCAATTGTTTAATCAAAATGTCATGGTCATATCCTGTGACATTGCCGGTCATAGAAAAGTGGCGAAAAACAACATCCAAAGATACTCGTGTGCGGATAACAAAGTTTTCGATCCAAAACTGCTGGGATCAGACTATTCAAGTTAAAAACTTCTGTGTGCGCTGGAATTCAAGTCCTTCACACAAAAATAGAAAATAATATTATGCACTAGCTATTTTATAGCCAAATGATTTGAGCCTGGACATCTTTTTGCATAACATAGCAAGATTTTATACAATGGGTTTCATTTATAGGCTACCCCATTTCTTCTAATTTTTCAAACAGCATTTTTGGACATAGAAGCAGAAAAAATCCATCTTTATGTCAAGCGAGGTTAAATACTGTGGCATGATGGATATGTTATTTATCCCAAGAACTGCAAAGATAGCTATTGAAATTTGTATAATGTTGCAAGAATTTCTCTCCACAGTAGTCACCCCCTACATCCGACCGTCGCCAGCCAGTGAAACGGTGGTCAGCCGGTGAGGCTATTTTTGCAACACAGGTGAGATGGTATTAAAAAATTTGAATTTCTTTCACATTTCTTCTGAGTTTATGGCCAATATTATTGGATATTCATTCATGGGAAATAACAGTCGTCATTTCAATCATTCGGTTACATATCAGAACGCCTTGTACTTAAAGATATCGTACAAACACGCGAAACGATCCTGATCCTGTCCTCATTGGTCAATTTGTATACTTTTCTTTTTGTCATACTATTGTTTTCACACTGTATATATATATTCTGTATGCAACAGGTGCTCATACGATCCTGATGATGGCATAAATTATAGCCGAAATATAGTATCATATCACGTACCACCATGACTTCAATCTTCGGAGTTACATTTATCTTAGACGATCCTTTTTTCTAGCGAACTTTCGTTTTCAAACTGTTCTTATCGCTAATTACTGACACTTATCGATACATATTATCATGCGTAATTATTCCCTATTCAATGCTCTTTGTATGTCACCCAAACTTCCATGGATTTAATTGGCGTAAGCATTGACGTTAATTAAAAAGTCACACTGTGTGCTTCTATCCAGGCTACGGTGAACAGCACGAGCATGCTACGCACTTTTCTGTTCACCGTAGCCTGGATAGATGCATATGGTGTGAGTTTTTCCAATAATATCAGTACTTACGCAAATTAAATGCATTGAAGTTTGGGTGACAAACAAAGAGCATTGAATAAGGAATAATTACACATGATAATCTGTACCGATTAGTGTCAGTTATTAGCGATACGAACAACTTTAAAAACAAAACTTAGCTCGAGAACAGCATTGCTCTCCGTGTTCGTATGATATCTTTCAAGTACAATGCGTTCTGCTACGTAACCGAACGACTAAAATGACGACTGTTATTTCCCATGAATGAATATCCATTAATATTGCCCATAACCTCACAAGACATGTGAAAGAAATCCAAATTGCTAACACCACCTCGCCTGTATTGTGAAAATAGCCTCACCGGCTGACCACCATTTCACCGGCTGGCGACAGTCAGATGTAGGGAGTGGTAGTCTGAAGTTAATTTTTGCCGTCTGAATTATTGAAAGAAATAGGGTACTCTCAATGTATTGGGAAATAGAGGTGGGTGGGGTTCAATGTATTATGCATAGAAGGGTGCGTCCAATATGTATAATTATTTGCATACATGCACATAAATTTGGTCCTTGAGGCCATGGTGAAGTATCATATATATTATAAAAATAAAGCTTTGCTTTCCAGCCAAATCTTCAGTCTATGCAGCAATCTCTGATAAGTTTATATCAGCTTGGGAAAGATACTCATCAGTTAAAGCAACAAGAGCCACTGTTGGCTCTGATATATGCTGGTTGGTTGGTTGGTTGGTTGGTTGGTTGTTTGAATTTTAACCCAACCTTATTGGTCACACGGTGACGATGACCCAAACAAACATACCCTAACAAAACCCCAATCCTAACAAAAACCTAACCAAAACTACAAAAAAAATTGAATTTCGAATTTTGAAAATTAGGCTCTACAGACACTCATCACAATGGATCCTGCCCGCACTATTTCTCCTTATGTGTCGTCTAATACAAAAAAAATCATGATTTTAACAATTTCTTGAGTCTGGGGTCACAGTGACCTTGATCAAACTTTTGGTATGTTTCACATCAGGTCCTCCTAATCTATCTACAGACACAAAAAGGTGATTTTTGAGGATTTCCTGATTTTGAGATTACAGTGACCATGACCTGTGACTTAAGTCTAGTACGGGACACATTGTCTCCCCCTAATGTATCTATCGAAACATAAAAATGTGATTTTAAATGATTTTGGGGTCAGTGATCTTGACATCTGACCTTGATTTAAGGTTTTTTTAAAAAATTTATGGAAACAAAATATACATGTAAGCTTAGTATTTTTTAACGATTTCGTGATTTAGAGGTGACAGTGACCTTGACCTAAATTTTGGTGTATGACACATCGTCTCCCCTTAATGTATCCACTGAGACAAGTGATTTTTAATCATTTCCTGTTTTTGGGGTCACAGTGACCTTGACGTTGACCTCGACTCAAATTTTGGGTACATGATACATTGTCTCCCCTTATGTATCCATGGACACAAGAAATAGCATTTTTTAACGATTTCCTTATTTAGGGGCCACAGTGACCGTGACCTAAATTTTGGTATATGACACATCGTCTCCCCCTAATGTATCTACTGACACACAAGTGAGTTTTAATGATTTCTTGATTTTGGGGTCACAGTGACCTTTACCTTAATTTTGGTATGTGACATCTTTTCCACCATAATGAATCTACTCACAAAAAAATTAGCAGTTTTCAATGATTTCCTGACTTTTAGGCCACAGTGACCTTTGATCTTGACCTCAATTTTGTACGCGACACCTCGATGTCACCTAGTGTACCCACTCACGAAAAATTGCAAATGTAGATAAAAAATTGTCAAAGATATAGATCAGACACGAAAGGTTCAATAATTTTCTCATTTTTAGGCCAGTGACCTTTGATCTCAACCTCCATTTTGGTATGCGACAGATCGCCCTACTTGTAACAGAGCAGATCTAATGCTGCCATTTTATAGTGCTGTCCACTGAAATATCATGCCGTAGGCAGATATGACACCCCACTCACTCAGTTACATTTTACCGACACCGAGCGAACCAGTCCTTGTTCTATCCGGTTAATGCCGAGTGTAAACGAGGAAGCAACAAGTTCCATTTTTCAGATCACTGACAAGTATGACCCGGCCTGAGATTAACCCAGTACCCCGCTTACGAGGCAGACGCACTAACCATTAGGCCATCTTTAACAAACTAAACAAGCCGAGTAGCTAGCAGGTCCTCCGCCAAGTAGCTTGTTTGAGAGCTTACAGCATATACGCTTCCAATATCTCCTTAAATATAACTTGGAAAGTGGATATGTGTATGTGGAAAGAGACATTTATCTGGTGAGTGAAATCCAAGATGGCCAATGGCAGCCATATTGGATTACATACTAGTTGACCTCAATGAAAATCAATACCAATGGCCGTCTAACTGATATAAAGCACCTTCTCAAGTTTGAAGTCAATTTGACGAATTGTTCTCACGATACCACGTTCACAAGATGCGGGACGGACGGAATCCGGGATGGTCAATGGCAGCCATCTTGTAAAGATGGTTAATGGCAGCCATCTTGGATTATGTACTGTGAAGCAGATTTTCAAGTTTGAAGTCAATCGGGCCAATTGTTCTCAAGATACCGCGTTCACAAGATGCAGGACGGACGGAATCCAAGACGGTCAATGGCAGCCATCTTGGATTACATACTACCTCAATGAAAATCAATACCAATGGCCGTCTAACTAATGTGAAGCACCTTAAGTTTGAAGTCAATCGGTCGAATTGTTCTCACGATACCGTGTTCACAAGATGCGGGGCGGACGGAATCCAAGATGCTGAATGGCAGCCATCTTGGATTACATACTACCTCAATGAAAATCAATACCAGTGGCTGTCTAACTGATGTGAAGCCCCTTCTCAAGTTTGAAGTCAATCGGACAAATTGTTCTCACGATACCACGTTCACAAGATGCGGGACGGACGGAATCCAAGATGCTGAATGGCAGCCATCTTGGATTACATACTACCTCAATGAAAATCAATACCAGTGGCTGTCTAACTGATGTGAAGCCCCTTCTCAAGTTTGAAGTCAATCGGACAAATTGTTCTCACGATACCACGTTCACAAGATGCGGGACGGACGGAATCCAAGATGGTCAATGGCAGCCATCTTTGAAAGATGTTCAAAGGCAGCCGTCGTGGATTACGTACCTCAGTGACAATCAATATCAATGGCCATTTAACTGATGTGGAACACCTTCTCGAGTTTGAAGCAGATTGGTTGAGTTGTTCTCAAGATACCATGTTCACAAGATGCGGGATGGACGGAATCCATGATGGTCAATGGCAACCATCTTGGATTACATACTACCTCCATGAAAATCAATACCAATGGCCGTCTAACTAATGTGAAGCACCTTCTCAAGTTTGAAGTCAATCGGACGAATTGTTCTCACGATACTGCGTTCACAAGATGTGGGACGGACGGAATCCAAGATGGTCAATGGCAGTCATCTTTGAAAGATGTTCAATGGCAGCCATTGTGGATTACATACCTCGGTGAAAATCAATGGCCATCTAACTGATATGAAGCACCTTCTCGAGTTTGAAGTCGATTGGTTGAGTCGTTCTCAAGATACCGTGTTCACAAGATGCGGGATTGACGGAATCCATGATGGTCAATGGCAACCATCTTGGATTACATACTACCTCAATAAAAATCAATACCAATGGCCGTCTAACTGATGTGAAGCACCTTCTCGAGTTTGAAGTCGATTGGTCAAATTGTTCTCAAGATATTGCGTTCAGAAGATGCGGGATGGACGGAATCCAATATGGTCAATGGCAGCCATCTTGGATTAAGTAGTGAAAATCAATACCAATGCCCGTCTAACTGATGTGAAGCACCTTCTCAAGTTTGAAGTCAATTGGTTGAATTGTTCTCGAGATATCACGCTTTCAAGATGTGGGACGGACGGAGGGACAGCACGACAGTCACAGAAGACTAGCATTTCCAAGTCCTCCCACCACTTCGTGGCGGAGGACAAAAACAAGACACAAATTTTAGAGACTAGCCATGATCCTTCAGCTGCAACTTGTGTTACCTCCAAACTGGCAAGTAGGTTCTTCCCAACCAATCTCCGTTAACACAGATATAATATCACAAAACAGTATATTTGACATCAGCGCTGTATAAATCCTGTGCGAATTTCAAAATACATTTGTTAGCCAATCAGATAGTTTAGCTAGGCGAAACAACTTTGAATGATGCCCCGTGTAATTACACACAGGAGCAGGAAGACCAATATAGTAAACAGAAAAGAAAATCCAAATAAGACATCATGTCTAGACATTGTGTGGTAAACGAAAAACCTTAAAAGGATATACTTCTGACGAAAAATCTGCTTTTGTCAGGTGGTAGAAAATGTCAAGAGAATGACCGTCGCAAACCTGTTTGTATTCATGAACTAGACGTCAATCAATGTCAAATTGAAAGAGCAGAGTATGTCGTCATTGGCTAATTATGGAATCCCGTAGAATATCGAACTAATTTTTCACAGTGTCACCTATACATGGTATTTCCATGATACACCATCTTGGTTTACCTAGATTTTTCTCCAACATGCTTACAGAAATATAATAGATACCATTTGCAGGCCTGCAAGCGGCTCACACTCACAGTGAAAATATAGGAGAAAATATTGGAGGAAATTTGCCGAAATATAGGAATGTTCTTAATAAAATATAGGAAGTAAGGAAATGTAAACAGGTCACTACTACAACAATGTATGTTCCAAAATTGGTAGTTTTTTGGTGTTTAATAAAATGATTTCCACTGAATGTGGTCATAGTTGTGGTGGTTGAGGAGACCCATTCTGCTGCTTGGTTCAAGAAAGAGATTTTTCCACGCCAAATTGACTCATTTCAGAGCATTGGTGAAGGTTTTCATAAGAAAAAGTCAAAATATAGGACATAGGAGGTTTTGAGTAAAATATAGGAAAATATAAGAATGACTCAAAAATATAGGGAAATATAGGAGGCACTTGAAGGCCTGCATTTGGTAAATTATTGAACCATATCTACTCGATAGGCTCATAGTCCCAGTGGTACATAAAATGATAAATAATGACCTTTAACATATGGAGGCCGTACAAAAGGAACTGAAAAATTACCATAATAGCAATGACCAAAAACATGATACCAACGGTTTTCCCGGGTTCATTCCAGTCCAAGACGCCAGGGTACATAACTCTGTTATGATCGCCTGCCCAGTAAATTACGGTGAAGAGCATGTATACCACGCCGTATATGAAGGGATAAAGAACATGGTACACCCTCACTGGAAATGGACTCAACATGAAATCTATCAACATACACACTGTATTCAGACCATGAAGTTGCAAGTTGTCATTGTCGATTCCTCCAGATTCGAATAACGACGAGTAGAGAAATGCAAAAAACATTAACGTCACCATCGGCACTGCTACCGTGGTCATGTCGAACAAAATCCAGATGAACACAACGTACCAGGTTGGAGAGTCACACCTGATAATGGCAACCTGCTCGGATGCACTGTCCTCCTCCACAGTTGCCTCCCTTCTTGGCCGCAAGTGGAGGTCCTCATGCATTAACGTCCCATGTGCCTCTCCTGGGGATGAACACAGCCAAGATTGACTTCGCCCCCTGTTGTGTAGAGATCGAACCACATGGTAGATGACCACTGCTGCCGTGGACATGGTCAAGTACAAAGCCAGCAACGTGTATGTCCAATTGGTCAGGAAGGCTGCCCAAGGGAGGGAAGTCCCCTCAATTTCTATGTCCTCATAGCGATCAGCTGTGTAGATCAACCAGAAGTCAACATAGACCGTCAGCACCAGCTTGAATATTATGAAAGCCAAAGGTGGGATTCTCCACTGCAACCAAATAGTTATAAAAAGAACTTGTTAGCAATTATAATTCTACAATGTTTTATCTAGATCCCCCCCCCCCCCCTTTAGTTTAAACATATTTTATTACCTTCAAAATGGTAAAAGGATTGGGTAACAAGTTCTGACAACTTAGATAAACCCTATCCATACAAATATAAAACAACATAACAGAGGCAGGTGTGGGAGAAATGAACATACATACATACATAAAATATATATATATACACACATACATACATATATTACATGTACTTGAAAGAATAAAGTTTTTTTTGTTTCCAGTTTGCAAATAATGTCACAAATATATACACATGCACAAGCAGAGCCAATGAGGAATTAGGGGGTTTCAATAATAAGTTTTTCTATATAGGGGCCCTGAGCGAGAATGAATACTACACTTTCTTGTTAAAATCTGTTTGTGTCACTAACAAAATCCTGTACGGCAATGAATATTTCCTGGTTTTCCTCTTTACTGAAATTCTTGCTTCCCCATAATAGCATATCCAGAGTTATTGGAGTCGGTACTTTCTGTAATAGCTCAGCGCGAGAGTGTGTATATTCGTTACATTGAAAGAAGTAATGAAAAGCATCTTCAACATCATCATTACACGAACAAGCTGGACTGTCTACCAAATGAACACGGAAGAGATCAGAGTTCAGTTGGCTGCATTTGTGTCTTAATTTTGTGTGCAAAACCTGTAAATATCTCTTTCCAATTGAAAAATAAGATGGCGGGTTATGTTTTGAGCAGAGATCTTTTTTAAACATACTCAACTACTCATTATCTCTAACAGACTGGTCAAGACGATTCCACAAATCAACAGCAGAAGGGAAGAAATGGTTTTTCAATAAGTTAGTTCTGGATCTAAAACAGTATAATCCTGCGAATTTCTGAAATTATATCTACTACGGTTTTCGACTTTCTGTGGTAACAGATTTCTAAGATATTCTGGAGATTCTCCGCGATCTAATTTATACATAATACAAAGTTTTGCATTTTCTTGTAAGGGGTTCCCAGCCAGTTTCCAAGTAGATAGAGTTTCGAGAGGCATAACATGGCAACCCAGAGACAATACGAGCAGCAGCTAACTCTAATCTCTCCAGTTTATTTGACAATTCTTGACTACAACCATCCCATACAGGAGCAGTGTACTCGAGTTTCGGTCGAGTAAAACTTGTATACATGTTAGATAGAGCCCTTTTGTTAAGTTTATATTTCAAGTGGCGCATCAATCCTAATCGTTTATACGATGATGCTAATGTTTTTTCTATATGAATATTCCACTTGCAGTCACTTTGAAAATGTAGACCCAAATGAAAATGTGATTTGGCTACTGGCAACAACTTTTCCTTAAAGATTATAACAGGTTCTTCATTAAAAAATCTATTGCTGAATAAAACCATCTCAGTCTTTGATGGGTTAAAGAGTACTAACCATTGTTCTGCCCATTCTTCCAGTCTTATCAACATCAGCATTTAATATAGTTTCAATTTCGGTTATCAGATCAGAAGAACATTGAAGAGATGTATCATCTGCAAACAATCTTGTAGTGCTAGATAATGGATCGGGCATATCATTAACATATAGTAAAAACAATAGAGGTCCAAGAACAGAACCCTGAGGGACGCCGGCTTTTAGACATCCAAAATTTGAAAAATGAAAAATTTGAAAATCAACTTTCCTATTTCTAAGCTTAAACTTACCTTCACCTTATTGCTATCATGTTCCTACGCAATTGCTCTATTGTAAAACCTTACCACAGAACCAAAAGAAATAGTCCCTGTAATGCCCAATGCCCATGCGCGAGTACCCAGAACCCTCTCTGTCTGACCACATGACTTCCTTCTTTCCTATTCAACCGCAGTGTGAATACCCCATCAGCAGGGAGGCTGGGAGGGCCATCACGGTATGTGAAGGTAAGTTTAAGCTTAGAAATAGGAAAATTGATTTTCAAATTTTTCATATTTCTTGCGCTGTAAACCTTACCTTCACATACCTTATTGCTAGAATATCATAGCAGGAGGAGGGAAATAGTGGTCAAAACAGAAAAGGTCTCAAGCATAGGCGAAGGATAAAACAGGTGTCAGCGAGATAATCGAGTGCCATAAAGACATAGCATGACGGTATGGCCATCGATATAATCACCCAGCCCTATATATATATAATAATAAGCGGGCGTAGTGAATAGCTGACAAGTACTGGACCGAAACCTCCCACCCCCCCCCCCTCTTTTTTTGAAAATTTGAGGAGAGCAGCCACTTACCAGATTTTAAAAAAAATGGTAAAACCATTAGGAGGTCTAGTGCGATGAAGACGGGTCCGCAACCGACTGGGCAGCCACCAGGGGTCCCAGTGAGTAGATGTCCCATCTTTAAAGCGTCAAATCCCGGAGGTAATGTGAAACAAAGGTTACGTTGCTCCTCCAGTAGCAGGCCCTCATGATGTCTGACATGGATCTATTGGTCCATAGAGGCCAGGATGCCGCCATGGCCCTGACCTCATGGGCGGAGACCTTGGTTACCTCAAGTGGTACGTCCGTATACGCCAAACGAATGGTTTTGGAAAGCCAGGCAGATATGGTATTTTTAGATATCTCCTGCTTTGCAGAGGGCCCAAAAGGGATAAATAGACACACCCACCCGGCTCTCATATGCTCCACACTAGCCAGGTAGCAGGAGAGAGCTCTGACGGGGCACAGGACTCTGTCGTCGTCAACAGCTGCGGACAGGATGTTGGACAGAGCCGGGATGATGAACTCTCGCGAAACGTTGTCGTAGAGTGACTGGTTCTTAGCAACAAACTCCGGGAGAGTAGATAACGCCACCCAGGTCCACTCAGGGTTGTATCTCAAAGACCTGAAATCCAAGGCATGTATTTCTGATATGCGGGCGGCAGATACAAAGCCGATCAGAAAGACGGTCTTGTAGGAGAGAAAGTTCATCTCACAGGTGCCGATGGGTTCGAAGGGCGGCAAGGACAGGCGCCTAAGAACCAGTGCCGAATCCCATTTAGGAAGCTGCGGCGTCGGAGTAGGCCTCTCCACCTGAAAGGAATGAAGAAGGGCGGAAAGGTTGACGTCGAGTGATGGGTTGACACCTGTGGTCAATTGAAGTACTCTGGCGATAGCGAACCGATAGCCGTCGACCGTGGCCGGAACAAGCTGCCTGTCATGAAACAGATGCAAAAGGAAGTCCGCTACCTGCTGAACAGAGGCAGAGGATGGAACAATTCCACGTCCAAAACACCAGGTAGCGAAGGTCTTCCACTTGTTCTGGTACACCGCAGTTGTTGATGCTCTGGTGGACCGGATCATCCTTTCGGACGCTTCGACAGAAAATCCAGCCTCAACGAGCTGATGCTGGAGCACTTGAACGCGGTCAGTTGAAATAGACCGGGATTCAAGTGATACAGGCTGGATCTCAGCTGACGAAGCAGGTTCCACCAAAGCAGCAGCCGACGAGGTACGTCTATGAGAAGATCCATTAGGTCTGCAAACCATGGGCGAGTGGGCCACCATGGAGCCACAAAGTAGACCACGCACGGCTGTGCTTGGATCTTCCGGAGGACTTGCGACAAGATTGCTGGCGGCGGGTACGCGTACGCAATCATGCCGGACCAGTCCAAAGACAGGGCGTCGACTGCCAGGGCTGCTGGATCTGGAAAGGGAGACACATAGGCCGGAAGTAGATGGTTCCAACAGGTGGCGAACAGATCCACATTCGGCGTCTCCCATATCTGAGACATCTGGGCTAGGATATCTTCGTGAAGCTGCCACTCGGTCGATATTATCTGATTCGGTCTGGATAAAGTGTCGGCCAGCACGTTCAGATGACCGGGAATGTGGCGAGATCGCACAAAAATTTCGTTGTCCCAACAGAGGTTGAAAAATTTCTGTGCCTGATCCAGCAGTTGGGGAGAATGAGTTCCTCCCTGCTTGTTTATGTAGGCGAAGACTGTCGTGTTGTCCGTTGCTACTAACAAGCGTTGGTTCGTGAGGTCTGGAAGAAATCTCTGTATGGCCAGGGGTACGGCCTGGAATTCCAATACATTGATATGCATCTTCCTCTGGCTGTCGTTCCACAAGCCGGATATTGACCTCGAACCCAAATGTGCTCCCCATCCTTCCATCGATGCGTCCGTGAACAGTTGACGGGACGGCTGAAAAGGTAGGAAGGAGACACCGATCATCACGTTCTCCGGCTGCAGCCACCAGCGCAGGAGACGTCTGACATCCTCTATCACAGGGACAGTCAGATTCAGGTGTCGTTTCGGCCAAAAATTGTTGAGGTGCATCATCAACGGCCGAAGCTGCAAGCGGCCTCGAGGCGCCACATCCTGAGTCGATGTTAACAGGCCGATAATTGCAGCGAATTGTAGAGCACGTCTGTGCGATGCTGACAGGAACATTGGCACCGACATCCGAATTTTCTTCCAGCGGTCTTCCGCAGGTTTCGCTAACGCTGAAAGGGTGTCGTAGGAAACTCTGAGAAAGACTCGAGACTGGGATGGTGTCAACTCCGATTTGCCCTCGTGAGGAAGATAGCCCAGAGCAACAAGGACCTCCCAAACGAATTTGGTGTCCTTGCGGAGTTCTTTCCTGCACTGATTTCGTAGTAGAGAATCGTCGAGGCAGAAGTGATACTTAAAACCTCTGGTGTGCAGGAATGACGCCACCGAGTTGAAAACTCTGGTGAAGACCCAAGGGGACGTGGATAGTCCGAAAGGGAGCACAAGTAACTGGAACTTCCGGTTGCCCACCAGGAAGCGCAGATATTTGTGATGAGCCCTGTAAATCGGAACATGCAGGTATGCATCTTGGAGGTCGAGAGACGTCATCCAGTCCCCTTGTAACAGAGCCGAACAAATAGACCGGAACGACTCCATCCGGAAATGAGGAGGTGGGGCCAAGAAGTCCTTGTATAACCGACGTAGGTTTATGACCATACGTATTTCGGTGGTGTTTTTCTTGGGGACCAGGAACACCGGAGAATAAAAGCCCGGGGACATATCGGTTGGCAGAAGTTCTATAGCTGCACCCTTCTCTCCCAACTTGTCCACGGACCTCTGAATCTCCATCAGGTGCTCCCGACGCACAGGAATTCGAGACGACTTGGGTGACGAAGTCAACGGGGGAGTTGTGACGAATTCCAGTCGATACCCATGACATAGGGTGTTCAACAACCACGAATCCGCCTGGATTGCCTCCCAATTCCGCCAAACACTTGCAAGTCTCCCGCCTACCGGAAGCGCCGGATCTGGTGGAATTGGGAACAGCGGCAACGTGCGGTCTCGCCATGCAGAACGAACATCTGCTTGGCCCGTGCCCTCATTTCTTGGGAGCTTTAGCGGACTTCCCTTTTCCGCCTCCACATTTAGCGTGGCTGCTCCCCCTCCCTGCGAACCTCTGCCTGATTTCGAAGAGGAGGGCGCATCCTTTTTAGTACCAGTACCGGAAAAAGAGCTTAAAGAAAAGCTTTCTTCGGGGCCGAGGAAGACGACGTCGAGGTCTCTGGGGCCGATCGCTTCCTCTGTTGTGGTGCAAAATAGGAGTGCGTGGTCCTGGCAGCGGACATTTCATTCTGCAGCACTGGGATAATACCCGCAAACAGAAGTCCTGAGACGGGGGACTGCTCCCTTAAGGCTGATCTAACACTGGACGGGGTATACGTAGGCAGGGCCGCGAACAGTGAGAGACGCCTTAGGTTTACGAACATAGCGGACATGAAGACCGAAGATGCCATCAAGTCCGCGTCCGCACGCGCAGCTGCCGTCAGGAAGTCCTTCATCAGGTTGACGTCATCGACAGGAACGGAAACAAAACCGGAAGTTGACGTCTGAGGTATGCGATTAAGTATCGTACGAATGGCATATAAAAACCAGTCTAGATGGGAAGTAATCGCTACCTCCTGTCTTGAAGTGTCCTCCAGGAGACAAATCTAATGAACAGAAAGAGGAATATCCTTCTTAGGCGGAGTGGCTCCAATGAACTGATCGAGTTCTGGTTCCTGGATCGCAGCTCGATCATGCCAGGGTGAACCGTGCACTGAATAAGACCGAAAAATGGGTCGCTTCAGCGGGAAGATACCAGTAGATTTCTTAAACAGATATCTAGATTCCTGTTGTCGTTGCCTCTCAACTTGGGTCTTAGGCAGAGAGAAGGCATCCCGCATGCGCTCAGCACATTCAAAAACGGCTCTGGACGGCGGAAGTGATGTGCGATGAGTAGGCTCTTGTCTGAGATCCGACATCGCAGTGACCCTTCTCGATTCCACAACTGGCGGAGGAGTCATATCCGGAAATAACTCTTAGAGGCGTGCCAATATATCAGAATAACTGGATGCCGCGAGATCCGGATCAGCATCAAACAAGGAAGTTCGTTCTTCCGCTTCCGGTTAGCCACTGTCACAGGATCCGCAGAGGTAAACCTGGGCACAAACGAAGGAGGTGTAGGTCTACTACCCCACGAGAGATCAAGTGGTAGCTGAGCTTGGGTAGCGGAAGTCGGCCGCCTTGATAACACGGGGCGAGGTTGATAGCCAGCCCACTCAGGAACCGGAAGTGGTGTCGGTGTTGGTGGTGGAGGCATCAACATGTCACGTTGAAGGGCTGCAAAATCAGCAGATAATCTATTAAACCTGTTGGACAGGCTGGCAGAAATAGATGCTGCTGGGGGCACTGCCTATGAGAAGGAGGAAGTAAGGCGGAACCGGAAGCAGCAGCATACTGTGACATCGCAGGCCTAGCTGGGTATCTAGGCAGATGTGGATGAGCAACCCTAACTTGCCGTCTCAGTATAGGCGCATGATATGGCATAGCATATCTGACAGGCCTAGGAGATGGAGAACGGAAGTAAGCACCCGATGTACCGGAAGTCGGACGTGTAGGTACACGTGCAGTAGGATACACTCGACGGGGTACATCAAATGGTCGGGCTACAGAAGACACCGAAGGATACGATGTAGGCCTACATACATGACATACTGCACTACAAACAGGAAGTGGAGAGTACGGAGGCGCAGTATAGGGATCAGCTGGACTGCTATACACCGATGACGTAACCGGAAGTCTATACATTGATGACGTAGCTCGAGTATCATACAACAATGAAAGACCCGGAACACCATATACCGATGAAGTAACAGGAACATCGTACGTAGAGGCAGTCCTATAGTAGGATGTAGTAGCCGACGTCGGAGCATGCGCAGGAAAAGCAGCGGAAGTTCCGATGTGAGACGATGATACCGGAAGGTAAGATGATACCGGAAGGTATGATGTAAGAGGTTGCATGTAAGCATCCGATATAATCGGAGCTACCGTAGGCCGGAAGTTGTAGCTGGACACAGGCATACGTGGAAGATGTACCATTTGAGTAAGCTGCGGGGATGCTGGCAACGGCTGTTGTAGACGCGCCCTGTATAGTTTCGGCACATTCAGAAGAGAATGGCGAGACTAGGCAAAACCGGAAACAGGTGTAATAATCACCGTAGACTGCACAGGAAGTGGTGATATTACAGTCGATGATACAGCAGGCATCTCCGTAATTTTTGTAGACGCAGATGGGCTGGACCGAGATGTTGACAGATTCTCCGGAAGTGACGGATCCTTGACTGGAGGTATAGCCACACTCTCCGGGTTCACTATCCTGAATAGGGGACCTTTGGAAGGAAGTGACGTCACTGATGATGGATCAAAGGTAGCCGTCAAGGTCAAGGGCGTCCCGTGCAATACTTTACCTGCAGGACGCCCGCCATCTTTGTTCCCCACCTTGGCCCCTAAAACAGAATCAGTGCATGGAGCAGGAGAAATTGTTACAACATTCGGTAATTTACGAGGTGAAATTACTTCCGAATCTTGGGTTACGGACATATCAACAGAGGCAGACTCGTCCGGCTCGTTCACAGTGGAGCGAGACGGAGAGGCGACACAGCGGGCATGCCGAGTGCGGGTCCGTCGTAGGTTTACACTGTCCACAGAGAACACAGAAGACGGACGCCATCTTTATTATGATTCAAACGTATACTCCCTGACGTTTTGTAGAAGTCCAGGTAGGTATCCAGAATCACGGGAATTTGGTAATATTCCACTCTCTTCTCCAGGTAAATATCCCAGCGAATCTCTGAGGTAATCCAAGGTAATGTAATCTTGAGACTTTTTACAGAGCACTTAGAAACTACGTCTGACCGCTATGGTTGTAGAGGAAAGAAGGAAGTCATGTGGTCAGACAGAGAGGGTTCTGGGTACTTGTGCATGGACATTGGGCATTACAGGGACTATTTCTTTTGGTTCTGTGGTAAGGTTTTACAATAGAGCAATCGCGTAGGAACACGATAGCAATAAGGTATGTGAAGGTAAGTTTTACAGCGCAAGAAATTTCACTTTTGATAAAGACTTTCTGTTTTCTATTTTCAAGATAACTCTGAAACCATTTCAAGAAATCACCCGAGATGCCATATTGTCTTAATTTAAAAAGTAAGCCCTTGTGCCAGACTCGATCAAACGCCTTGGATATGTCACAAAATACAACACATGAAAACTGTCGTTGATCGATGGCCGTACAGATTTGGTGATAAAGCTCTATTAGTTGACTATTCGTCGAATGCACCGGCAAAAATCGTGCTTGATGTTTGTAAAAAACATTGTTTGAATGAAGAAAGTTATAAGTATGCTTAAATATTACCCGTTCCATGATTTTTTCTAGGCAGCTAAGTAGCGACATACGTCTATAATTAGATGGATAGCGTTGATCTGCAGCCTTTGGAAGCGATATAACATATGCTAACTTCCAAAATTTTGGAAATATACTTTCGTGCAAAGATCGATCAAACAGGAGTTTAAGTGGGAATGAAACAGAATATACAACTGCCTTTAACACGTTGACTGCCAGTACGAGTATACTCGTAGTTTTGGGTGTACCGCATTCTGCCACTACGAGTATATTCGTAGTAAAACATAGGTGAACTCAACGAAAGTCAAATTTGTCAGGAGGCCTGGTAATGACACAAAATCTTTACTGCTAGTACAGAGAAGATCGGTCTTGATGGAAAATAACGTCATTGGAATATATGCGACATGTATGATTTTATTTGAAGAGCTCAAATTCTGTGAATTTCCAAAATGACAACTTGATAGAGTGTTTACTTTTTGAACGGACAAATTATAGTTACAATGTCATAATTACATGTGAAAATAAAACAGCTTTTGCTATTGTGATATTTTATCATTCTATGACTAACAAAGAATCAAAGTAAGTGATAAATTGTTCAACTATTTTGTTCATTCCGCCTATCCAATGTTCAATAATGTACCATTTAGGTCACACACATAAGAACTAAACTTTGTGGAAAATTCACACATTGTAGTATTTTTGTTTTATGATCTCCATCTCTGGAACGGACAATCCTGTCAGTTTCGGGGAAGTTGTACGTGTCGCTCAAAATGTTCAATACAGTTCGAGTACTGTCGACATTCACTGTAAATCGGAATGAACAGTTCTGGTTCTTCGTTTACATATTTATATGGAAAATCTTGAAGCATGCGTCCACGCACAGTGCCGGATTTCCTGGGCATACATCACACCCGTACCTGGTTTCGCGCCGTTTTCCAGCGCCTGTACACACGCGGCATGGTTTGGTCGGGCGGGCTTTCTTCTCTGTGGGTGGCAAAGGTGCTAGGTAATGAAAGGGTAGCTCTCTTGGAATCGGCGGTGTAGGTGGAAGGCGCCCTCGTATTTGCCTGTCACCCACGGCTTCACCCAAGAGATGAACGGTCACACTTTCACGGAATGGCAGAAGCTTCATCGGCTTCGGAGCTCGCTCGTTGTACAGGATGTGGGCATTGATCAGACCTATTTCAAGGAAATGTAGTGCCATCTTCTTGTACCAACGTATGGTCTTGCGAAGAGAAGAGTAGTAGGACAACATTTGATCAGACCTATCTATCCCAGACATACCCAAGTTGTAGTCGCGAACGATATTGGGCTTGGTGGATTCTTTCCCGTTTCGGTTGAAAACTTGTACCATCTCAACGCGATGCTTGTTGCTGATAGTAAGGACGTCACGTTTGTCCTTCCATTTGCAGACAACCACAGAATCTGACCGTTTCCAGGTAGTTTCCCCCCTCTTCAACTTTTGCTTGACGACATCTTTTGGGTTTTCCTTTCTGTCAAACCTGAGAGTTCCACAAATATACGTTGATCTTTCGGTTAACTTTTTCGCCAGACTCACAGAATTGTAGTAATTGTCTGTGTAAACGACGTGTCCTTTGTCCAGGAAACCGGTCATCAAATCCAGGACTACTGCGGCGGACTGCCCCATGTTGGCGTCATCAGCAATGCCCTCACCGGAGTACACACGAATTCGCAGAACGAGGCCCCGTGATTCACACAATTCATACAGCTTGATACCGTACTTGTGGCGCTTGTTCTTGATATATTGTCGGAACAACAACCTGCCGCGCCAGAGAACCATGGATTCGTCAACGCATAACTCCTTGGTCGGATAGTAAATACGTGTCATGGTGTCGTTGAAGTGGTCCAACAAGGGGCGAATTTTGAACAAACGATCGTACTGCGGGAGATCATTGTCCACAAAATGCCAGAAGCGTAGAAGTAGTTGAAAACGGTTCCGGCCCATGATGGTTCCAAATAGTGGTGATCTGTATAGAATATCGGTACTCCAGAAGTGTTCCAGTGTTGGCATGTTGTTCGGACCCATGTGAATTAGTAAAGCAATAAACCGTTTCATTTCCGTCACATCGGTGTCTCGCCATGCATTGAAACGGGAATCTCTTCTAAGCGGTCGCTCCTTTGCTATTTCCGAGGCTGCGTATCGGTTAGTTTCTTCAACCATGGTTTGCAATATTTCCGCAGTCAGAAATAATTCAAAATAATCTGCTGGGGTAGTGTTGTCAGGTGGGTTTCTGAGACCAGAATTCTCGTTGAAAGTAAAGTTTGGAGGATCCTGTGGGGTGTCAGACCAGGTATGTTCAGGAATATTTCGGTTACGTCTACCGGCACGACCAGTGTTCGGGGGCGGTGTAGTAGAACCTCGTCCACCACCCCTTGTCCTAACACCACCACCCCTTGTCCTAATACCACGACCGCGCCTGCCTCTGGTGCGCACTCCTTGCCCCTTCGGTCTCCCACGTGGCAGTGATGCTGTATCTTCATCTTCCGACACATCTGATTGGGAAGAAATCATTGGATCGTCGTCGGTTGATGGAGTATAACTTCCATCTGAGGAGTCTTGCGTCTCATCAAGATTGTCACTGTCACTATCACTCTCCATCAGCAAAGCAGCAACCTGTTCTGCATTCATGGTTGCCATTTTGACTAGACAAATAAAACTACAGATCAGTATGACGGCTTACGTGCAGACAACATAGTTACAGGCAAGGTCAGATCTAAATATAGCTGTACGAGATATCTCGTACCTGGCACATGAATTAAACATTCCCATCCCACAGCCAAATACGAGTTATATCGTAGCGGGATATCTCGTAGCTGGCTTATGGACTGAAAAATGTTTTCACTGCGCCAACTACGAGTTAGCTCGCTATATGGGGAATACCCGTCATATGATTACTAGTGAACCAATCATACGCTAGAAACAAAAAAAATCTGCACCAGGATTCGATATATCTGATCACGTGACTTGGCAACCGGGACAGACACACTGTTTTTAAATGGCAGTCAACGTGTTAACATTCTATGACTTATTTTATCTGGTCCAGCTGCTTTGTTTGTTGGAATGGATTTAATTATGTCAATGATATCGTCGATACAGATCTGAATATTTTCTTTCACAATGTAGGTCTTATGTTGTGATCAAAAGTCTTCTGTTTCAGCATTTCTTGCACAATTTTCAGTAAAGTTATCTCCCTTGGCCAAAAATCACCTGGACTGCGGTGCTACCATAGGGCAAAAAAATACTTTTGTTTCTGGTCGACGTGCCCATCGTTTTGAACCCTGCCGGTCGCAAAATCTTCAGAAAAGGTACCGGTATCTTCCTTGCCTAAGGTAAGAGTCAGGTGTCACAGTGCTGAAAATGAATTATTTGGTTTCATGGCTTGACATACTATGATTCAATATATAACCCCATCCTAAATCAGGTTTCATCCAGAATTAAAGACGAGAGATCCTGATCTCTTGGTGCCCACCATTGTCCGATAATTTTAAGCTAATGACAAGAGGATCTTTTTGTCCATTGTTACTAAGAACAAACAATTGATTTGTAATTTTGTTTGCAGAATTTCGAATTTGAGCGAAAAAGGTCGAAAAAGGGAGACTGGAAAACACCAAGATATTATCTTTATAAGTTTCTAGAAACTGTACTTCATGTCGGTTGTTATAGTACAAGTGAAATGAGCAAAGTTAGTCTGAAAGTGAATGTCTGGAGGATCCTTCATCTTCGTTTTGTAGTATTTTTTATTTTTTTGCATGTGTCATCATTGGGTACTGGAAGCGAAGACAAATCTCTTCGACACTTTGGCATGAGCTATGAAACATACCTAAGATTTTATAATTAGGAACGAATGCTAATTCTGTTCTGTTTGCTGGGCTAGTTTGAGATATCTCTTTCAAGATACCATGCTCGAAAATAGTAAGACGGTACACAACTTAATACTGAAGGATCATTCGGTCAGTGCAGTAATGTTGAAACTTTAAAAATGTCTGAATCCTGATTATCTCCCTTGGATCAAAGCACGCAGTAGTCTACAGTTGTCGAGTTGTGACGTTGCGTCAAAAGAGTGATGCAATGTCACAACTTGGAAATATCGTATCAATTTGAAGCGTAACTTGGATTTTCGAATTGGACCAAAAAAGTTGTTAGACCAAAAAAGTCACATGTGGGACCTGTGTACCAAATTTCAGGAGGATCCATGAAGTAGTTCCTGGGAATTCATGATAATGTTTCAAGGGGGAATTCAAGATGGCCGCCTGGTAGCCATATTGGATTTTGGAATCGGACCAAAAAAGGTATCTTGCAGAACTAGACCACAAGGGGAACCTGTGTACCAATTTGACAAAGATCCATGCAGTAGTTCCTGAGAATTCATGATAACAAAATTTCATGCGGAAATTCAAAATGGCAGCCGGGCGGCCATATTGGATTTTCGAATCGGACCGAAAAGATATCGTGCACAACTAGACCCCAAGAGGAACCTGTGTACCAAATTTGAGAAACATCCATGCAGCACTTCCTGAGAAATCACGATAAAGTTTCATGGGGAAATCCAAAATGGCCGCCTGGTGGCCATATTGTATTTTCGAATCGGACCCAAAAAGGTATCTTGCACAACTGGACCACAAGGGGAACCTGTGTACATACCAAATTTGAGAAAGATCCATGCAGTAGTTCGTGAGAAATCGTGATAAAAAGTTTTCAAGGGAAAATCCAAGATGGCCACGAGGTGGCCATATTGGATTTTCGAATCGGACCATAAAAGGTATCTTGCACAACTAGATGCCAAGGGGAACCTATGTACCAAATTTGAGAAAGATCCATGAAGTAGTTCCTGAGAAATCGCGATAAAGTTTCATGGGGAAATCCAAGATGGCTGCCTCGTGGCCATACTGGATTTTCGAATCAGACCAGAAAGGTATCTTGCACAACCAGACCTCAAGGGGAACCTGTGTACCAAATTTGAGAAAGATTCATGCAGTAGTTCCTGAGAAATCGCGATAACAAATTGTTTACGAACGGACGACGGATGCATCACCATACCACCTTTACCCAAACAGGCCTTAAATTCCACTCCCATCATGGCATATAAACGCTCTGCCCAAATCAGAGAAAAAAAAAGAAGCTTGGTTTGCTATATTAACAAGAATTGTTATTCTTTCTATATAAACATGTATACACATGTATAACTTTTTTTTTTTTTTTTTTCATTGAAAATCAATGATGATTTATGTTCATGGAGATTCCTCATCAATGAAGCAACACATAGGAGTCAGAGCCTACCTATTTTGGCAGAATTCATGGACTTAATTTTCACTTAATTGGGTGTATTTTCTGCCTAAAGGAGGTACCCATATAAGGGAGATCCAAAGTCAATGGACTACATTGTCTAGTGTGCTCAGGTAGCCTGGTTGACTTGAAATCGCCAAAACTATCGTCAATGTAAGCGTCATTGCTCTTTCTTGGAATAATATGATAATCTAATGCATATTTACCATATCCACACCATTTATCAATAGTTAAAAAACCTGCCCCATGCTGTAGGTATAGGCAGGAGAGAGAAAGTATGATCCACAAATTTACAGCACGACTCGTGACGAGTCAGTCACACATCAATGCACCTGCCAGTGTGCTGGGGCAAACATTTTGAGAAAGGTGAATTGGAGATGGTAATATTATGGAAAATACACAAACTTTAGAGTGTAGCAGTTTGATCAGTCTTACCTGTGAGAAAAATATTCTGTCATACACAATACCACGGAATCCAAACTGTTTCAATCGGAACTCTGCCAAGAACTGATGAAGACAGGATACAGACATCGTCACTCATACAAGTAACTTGTATGATTTGAAGTTGATCTGAAATGATATTTTATAGGTCAACATGTATTCACTCATGAATGATTATGTTGTAGTAGCTGAATTACCCCGCCGGGGTTTGAACCACCGACCTCTGGTTTACGAGCCCAGTGACCCACCAACTGAGCTGAAGGGAAAATCCCATTAGCTACAAGCAGGTACACGCACTAGCTTAAAGTGAGATTTACATGTATACCCAAAAATCTGATTAATAAAATTTTTCCACCCATTGTGTCTTTTGGCGATTTCTTCCCAATGGCTTAGAGTATGGTCTTGAAAATTCACCCACTTATCAACCTCAACATGAGGAAGATATTGAAAGAGGGAAAATAAGAGAAAAAAAGAAATCATTTCATATTCACATTTATTTTGTACGTAATTTTGGTCAAAGGAAATGTCAATCGGTCTTAAGGATACTGAGCCCGTCTGCAGACACTTTTACACACCCTCTAGAATTTGTCTTTATACAGCTAAAAGTATGCCACATAGCCGTGGTAAATGTACATTTTTGGTGAAAGCACATTTCTTGAGGATTTGTAATATATAAGTTTGTTCTCAGTAAATCTGTATGTTTTGAAGATATTCAAATTAAACAAAATACTTTTTAAAAATGAGCCTTCTTTTTTCAAAAAAGTATTCAACTTATCATAACTTGCATCATCATTTCCTGTAGAAGACAACTCCAATAGGAAATCAGTGTCTCAGTTTTGTCAATTTTGGTCTAGTTCTTATTCTATTGACATTTAATTCAACTTCAAAGTTCAAAACTCCCAAATCCCCCTAATGTACACCCACTCCTCCATTGATATATTACATACATATATATTATTAGATTCATCCAGTGATAAGACCGAGAGAAAAATGTCCTCAACATGAACTACATGTAATTTCTTTTCAATATATCTGCCTGGTGTGACGTGTACATGCATCATGCAGTTGCATCATGCAGTTGCATGCTTAGACCTTTAGTGGGGAGATAACTACTACTGTCTGTATATCCGAGATGTTTTCTGCGATACTTCAGAGACAATTTATCGGATGAAACTTCACACGAGACATAAACTAAAAAGTACTAATTTTATTCCAAAGTATCAATAAAATCCTTCCAGTAGTTCTCAATAAATAACGAAAACAAAAATTAGATGGGAGATTTGTGGGCTAAATTTAATTTTTAACGCCATGACGTCAAGCCTGTACGTTATAACATTGGCAGATCAACGGCATTGTGATCCCAAAATAACATGTAGGTATTGGTGATTTTCGTCAATTCTCAACAGATTTTGATGAAATTTGGGGCACTGTGACTGTGAAGTTTCAATGTTGTTCCTACGAAGTAGGCTACATATCGCAAATTGTCCGGTAATGAGTCAGTGAGTCAGTCCATACGAGTCCTTTCGTCGGCAAAATAAGGAGAACCATTGACATTAGAACCTTGATTTTTGGCATGAACGTGCATTAGGGCATTGTTACCAGCAAGTTCTGAGCTGACCGAATTCTGACGAAAATTTGATTTATAATTTTATTTTTTAATTATTTATTGATAGCTCAGCGAGTGCACTGTCATGCCCATTGGGAACCCTTGGCTGTATGTTTCACTGTATATATAACACAGTACAAAACGTGATGGGATAATGAAATAGGAAATGCTAATTTTCCATCATTTGTTAGTGCATTTATCTACACTGCTATTACCAACTTGCAATTCTTAATACACACAATTCAGTATATTGTTATAGATATATGTAAACTGTGGCCTTTAACGTGTATCCTATTTCACATCCAAACATTTCATCACAGACCAAATCATGCAGGCTTCAAATTTAGGTCAAATTGCCACTGATGATGAAATATCCTACATCAACCAATTAAGTCAGCCTGGTGCAATAACCCAGCAGAACATAGAAAGATATGGTATCATCCTTCAGATTAGCCTGTGAGCAACAATGATAAAATTTACTGAGGGTGAAACAAAGCCGTCCTGCAAGCCACCCAAGGAATTTATCAGCTTGTGTTGGGACATTTTGTTGGTATCATGTAAGTTGTTTAGTAGTTTACTCATTCAAATCTCCATACCATATTTTCTGTTATTCAACAGACAAATTTCTTTACTGGTTTTAATTGTTTTAAGTTTTACTGGGTTTCAACTGCTACAGATAGTAACATAGTACTGATACTGTAGAAATGGGTAGTGTGAATTTAATTATTCCATGTTTAGTACAATTTGTTCACATGAATGGTGGAATGTCTGGACTCTCAAATGAAAGTGTGTTATACATGTACATAGCTCAAGCATGTCAGCTTTGAGGAACAAACATAGTTGCAATTAAGATATAACCAAATAAATTTCATGACAATTATTGAATCTAAGTAGGCCCCTACCTAACAAAATTAGCTTAATAAAAAAGGCCTTCCTGACGTAAATTGTTTTCTTTTGAGAGAGAATGGTACTTTCTGGGTTAAGAATTTCCTGTATAAATATAGGTTGTTCAAGGAGGCTTTGTTTTTGCCGCTGTTGTGTGCATCAAGGGTATGGAAACATGATATATGCACCCAGAGCCCTGATCTACAGCTGTATAAAACTCAACATCTGGCATTGACGGCATGTTTAAAGGGTCTTAATTTATTTTCTTTGGGTAGAATTTAACTAGATAAAGTAACTTTGATTGTACTTCTTGAATACTGACTATATATCACACTGGGATATAAATATCACACTGGGATATAATTTAAACAAAAACATTACATGTGTAATTATGTCTAAATTTTTCTTGTCATTTCAAATTTTGATTCCTTGATTAAGGGATACAGAATCACTGCCACGGAGTGTGTTGGTGTGTCACAGAATCACTGCCACAGAGTGTGTTGGTGTGTCACAGATTCACATCAGCACAGTAACTGGTAAACTATTCATTCAATCCCATCACTTTTAATCTTCAACAAAATATTCAATACTGTTTTAATCGAAAATTTCTGGTGATTTTTGATGAAAATCTCTGGTGATTCTGACTTGGGCTGCATGTGCCCATTTTAATATAGGCTGGTTTCAACTTGGGGCGGTGGGGGGGGGGGATTGCCAAGAGCTCAGTGTCTGTCCTAATGCCTACCTTACTTCGTAGGTCCTGTGACGCATAGTCACACTGCCATGTATGATAAATAGTCTCCGAAATAACGACGAAATGTCTCGGAATATATTCAACCTGTAACCATGATCTGGACCATCTTGGCGAAGTGTACGCAAATGGGAATATATTATCTGGGACAGACAGTAGGTCCATTCATTGCATGCTAATTATGAAGAAAATGAAACTCCATATCAAAATATAAACTCTGTCAGAAGTCTGATAATTTTTTTGTATTTTGGGAAAATATACTGAACAATATTTAGCAGGCAAGGGCCACACAACAACAACATGCACCAGGTTTTCACTCGAGTTGTTCGTCAGGTAATTTCAACTTGATGTAAAAACATGGATTACATCGATGGTTTACTTGAACTGGCGGCTGCTATAATTGTCAATTGTAACGATGGCACTGAGTTAATAATAACACAAAACTCCTAAACGTCCCGCACACCCAAAACTCGAGAGCAACTCAATCTCAAACTGCCAAAAGTCACGTGTGTTGACCGGCAAGTTTCAATCGGAAACCCAATGAGTAACTTGCACAGCGTGAGCATAGAGGTCCTCGATTATCACGTTGCAATCCTATAACGTGTTTCAAATCACTGTTTGATATTACGGTTTTGACGGGTGCAAAACCCGCCCTTCGGGTGGGGAGCCTCACACTCTCATCATTATGGGGGGTTCATGCCAAGCACCTTTAAATGTTTTAAACCAGAAAGTTAACACTCCCGGGTCCGTTACTTCTGGATATTTACAGAGATACAAGTATGGTCTACACAATACAGTTCATAAATTCACGCTGGCCAATCAAACACCCATTCTCTGGAGGTTTCGCTCTAAATTGCGATCTCCGGAGGTAAACAAGGCATACTTCCGTCCAAATTGTCGGGTTTTTTGCATTCAGCAAACTTTAACGCACAGATGCAGCAAAGATGTAAAGGTAAGCGAAATTTTACACAGTCCACCGAGTAACGACGTTATTTATCTGTCATTTAACCTAATACAGCAGTCCCCACAAAGCTGTCAAAAGTCCGTATCAAAGCAAAACAAACTGGTGAGCTGGGCTGTAATTTCTCACTTCGATCGGTTTGGTGTGTATTTTGCACTCACGGTACACACGAAGATTCTATTACTCGGCCAAAATGATCACGGAGAAGGATCTAGCTAAATAATATATAGCCCTCAAGAGTATGAGGGCTATACGTCGGCCCCAGTCACCTCCAGCGAGGGTTTTAGATAATTTTATTACGAATCACCCACCTCTGAACCTGCCGTACATCTAATCTCTATCCCCTCCTGCGCACTATTTCAAAATCTTGCACACTATTGTGAAATAGTAACGAATATATCGCCGTCTGAATTTCCCAGACGACTTCCACTTTAAACGCGCCATGTTAACCGTATAGAGTGACGTCACCAACATGGCGCGCAGAGAGCTAGAAGTTTCCGACTGGAAAATTCAGACGGCGATATATTCGTTACTATTTCACAATAGTGTGCAAGATTTTGAAATAGTGCGCAGGAGGGGATAGAGTTTAGATGTACGGCAGGTTCAGAGGTGGGTGATTCGTAATAAAATTATCTAAAACCCTCGCTGGAGGTGACTGGGGCCGACGTATAGCCCTCATACTCTTGAGGGCTATATATTATTTAGCTAAGAAGGATCGTACATAGATAACAACAACAACAACAACATATTACTCCAATTCATATATGAAATGAAAGCTCATGCCATCGAGAATATACTTCAGCGTGTTACTTTACCTGAAAATACGTATTTTGTCCATACGCACTAAAATATGTTGAGTAGACATTCTCGGGAGTTAAATAAGCGCCATGCTTCGGAGGGTGGTGCATAAATATATATTACTTAGTTTGTTGGTAGTAGTGTTTTAGATAGTATTTTTTAATTACTAATGACACAATTGTCGCAATTACGACAATTGTGTCATCAGCAGTTGTTATGTCGCCAGCAAATAGCAGGCGACACTAAAAAGAAGTGATAGCGATCATGTTTCTTCTTATTTTCACAAATGGGAATCAGTAATTATTTGAGGCAGACATATATCACACATGATGTATGACTAAATCTTTGATATACTTGCAATAGCAACTACTAATGACATAAATGTCGTAAATGCGTTATTAGTGGTCCACTCTGCATGCAGAGTCGCCAGCTAATGTCGCAATTGCGGCAATAGCCGTTGACTGCATGCAGAGAATTACGACAAGTTTGTCATTAGCACTAGTCGCCAGCAAATGTCAAAACTACATTGTGACATGGTAGGAGACTAAAAAAGTGGTAGAGAGCATGTTTCCGCTTATTTTCACAACTAGGAATCAGTAATTATTTGAGACAAACATATATCGCACAAGATGTATGACGAAACCTTTGATATACTTGCAATAGCAACTACTAATGACATAAATGTCCTAATTGCGTCATTTGTGGTCGACTCTGCATGCAGAGTCGCCTGCTAATGACGGAAGTACGACATTAGCTGGCGACCAGACAACTGCTTATGACACAATTGTCATGTGTCATTAGTAGTTGCTACAAAGCCTTCCTCTCGGGAACGTATCCCGGTGCCATTTGATTCTGTCACTGGAAGGCCTGTGAAAAGTTCCGTTCCAAGGCACCAGCGAACTGAAACATACAAAACTATCGTTAGACTGTGTTTTCTGTGGTTTATATTTAACACGGAAATATTACATTTCCAGTAATGCTAAGATTATTCTTGGTAGGTTGGTTTACAGAAATAAAAATCCCCCGGTGTTAGCAATTATGTAGGAACCAATCATTAATTACAACTAGCATTGACTTTGAATAGACTTATATCAGACATTTCATCTATATAACGTGAGCAACGCTCGAGGCAGAACTGCAACTCTCACCTTGACAGGTAGAGGAAAAAGTCAACAGTTCGGTAAAATAAACAATCTGTAATATATTCGCAGAATACACAGACCTGTGTATTCAGACAGGTCACTATAGGTAAGACTTCACCCCTGTGACTTTTTAATCTAATTTGTTCATTCGCCAGTTTCATAAAATATTTTTTTCTCCAAGAAACATTGAATCGCCAGATTTTGACACTTTCCCGAATTTAATATTCCAGTTATCTAGACCATCAGTTGAAAAATGAAATGGAAAGATTCGCCAGTTCATTTAAATATTAAAATTTTCAAAATCTCGTTAATTCTAAAAAACCTCGAGTTCGGCGGAATTCCGATTTTGTGGGATAACTTGTCATTACGAACTTTTACACGACATAAAATTTCAAGGCGACTTATTGGGCAACTACTGAACCTATATTATCTAGAAACACCCGCATACAAAATTATATTTCGTCAAAAATAAACGATATTCAAGTTTTTAATTATTTCCAGACTTTGACGAAGGTTTTGATTAAAACAGTACCACAAGTGATATACCTTCCATTGAGGTAACACGTAGTTAGTTGGACGTTATTCCAGTATATTCCAGTAAGTATTAGCAAAAATCGAGCACATTCAGAAAATGTCTGTTTACCTTAGTAAAACTGTCGCTGTTGTTGTGAAATAGGTAAAATCGAGCACATTCAGAAAATGTCTGTTTGCCTTAGTACGGTAAAACTGTCGCTGTTGTTGTAAAACAGGTAAAATGGTGATGTGCGAGAACATAACCTCGAAATATTCAGACCCATCATCAATGCAGAAATCTGAAACGTAATCTGAGAATAATTATAAATCAGATCTTCCCGCGATTCGCTCCATAATATGAGAGTTACAATTCTGCAACTAGGATAATGCATATGTCCTTGTGCCAATAATATTTTCGCTATGTTTTTTTCATATTTCAAGCGCGGGCTTCTGATATTCTAACAAATTTTGTCATGACGAGATCGACGAAGCCTATAGGCAGGCTAGCTATACCTGTACCGTTTCAAAAGTTGTATTTCGATTTTCCTCTAAATGGTAAAACAGAACCACCAAAAGAGTCGTTTTCATGAATAATTATCTGTGTAGAAAAGGCGACACCTCAAACGTTTTAAGATGACCAAATGTTTGTTCTTTATGTATTATAAAATGTTTTCTGGTTTGAAGTGTCGCAGTATGTCTACTGTTTAATTGTTGGCTGAGAACCCACGGACAATGTTTTGTGAAAATCACAATTCCGTTTTCAGCCTAACATGCAGGTAGGTCTGTTTTAAGGTTACTCATCACAGGTCCTTTACACAACAAATAGACCGTAAATGTCAGTCTACATAAAATAATACAATAGAGATAAGACCATAGAGAGCATTAGTTTTTTATTCGTATTAAATACAATTCTCACAATGAAAACACGGCAACTGAAAATATTTCTGTTATTGTATATAACCCTCCGAAGCATGGCTTATCTATGACTCCCGAGAATATCTACTCAACGTATTTTTAGTGTGTATGGACAAAAAACGTATTTTCGTGTAAAAGTAAAACGCTGAAGTCGATTCTCGATGGCATAAGCTTTCATTTGATATATCATTTGGAGTGATAGGATCTTCATGTGTACCATGAGCCGTGAAAATCGAGTGCAAAACGCACTCCAAACCGATCGAAGTGAGAAAGTACAGCCCAAAGAAATTCGACCAAGTGTTTCTAAGTTATCACTTGCAGCACGGAATAATGGAATGAACTCTAGTGGCGCCACCTCCGGGCGGATTTTGCTGAAACGCAACACCAACGACGTTTTGTCGCAAGAAATGCATTTGCTAAATTTCGAAGGAATCCGACAAATCGTTCGAAAGTTATCGCCCGCGAAGGATTTGAGCAAAAATGCACGGACATACACTGAAGATTGGAACAAGATCCAGTGGCGCCACCTACAGGCGGATCTTACTGAAACGTAATACCAACCGACATCTTGTCGCAAAGAATGCAAATGCCAAACTTCGGAGAAATCTGACAAAGCATTTAGTAGTTATCGCTTGCGAAGTATTTAAACATACATCCACGAACATGCACAGAAGATTGGAACAAGAGGCAGTGGCGCCACCTTCAGGTGGATCTTGCTGAAACGCAATAACGACCAACGTCTTGTCGCAAAGAATGCAGATGCCAAATTTCGGAGGAAGACAATAAAGCATTTGGAAGTTATCGCTTGCGAAGTATTTGAACAGACAGCCACGGACATCCACGGACAGATAGAAGCAAGAACCATTTTAAAGTCCCCGGCCGCGTTGCGGCGGGGAACAAAAATGCTTTCCACATTACCGGTACCAGCTATTGTCCTTATTCCAAGATAAGCATTCTTATAGACGAGTGTCTATTACTCCAAAGACGGTCAACAGTCTTAAGTAGGCCTATAGTACGGTACTGATGTCGGGTTTCCGTCGATCCATAAAATTAGAATGTATGGATACAAGCGTCTAGTCCGTCATTCAATATTCAGCCCTCGTCCATTAAAGAATGTTCCAAAGGCCTAGTTGATATAATAAGATTAGCACCAAATTAAAAGGATAAATCATAGTATACATAAAACTAAGCTAATTCCCTGACAGAAAGAAGTGATCAATGATGCCAGCAAGACATGATGATGTTACAAAAATATCAAATCCGTATCGCTGATCAGAATTCCTAATCCATATGGTATACGTTGTGAAGTCATTATCTAGAGTAAGATGAGTAGTATAGTCACCTTTTCCAGGGAGGTAACTCTTGATGCCCTTGATTCCAGGTTAGGAAGCGGCCATTCACGGCCTTTGACCTCTGAGGCCGTCAAGGCCGCTATAGTTCCGACAGGGGGCGCCACCAGGGTGACCTTTGACCTCGAATTCCTCCGCGGTCTGGCGGTGATGCGGTCACTTCCGCGGACAGAAAGTAGTCCCATGTCAACCAAGTGACTTCCAATGTTAATGTATACGGGGAATGCCTAAAAAGAGTATGGAATATACGTTTTGGGACCCAGGTGGGTCCCTAGTGGACCTATTGGGTCGAGTGAGGTGTCAAAGTGAAACGCTCCTCCAGGACCATCCAGTCGTGGGTGGGTGCATGTAAAATTAGGATTTGTCCCGAAAATATAAAAAGCGGAACACGGACTTTACCCCTAAAATAGGGGGAAACTCCTATCAACCCTATCCGAAGGGCTAATATCGCCCCCCCCCCGGCTTATCGCGGCCTGCCTATCAAGTCATGGGTGGGTGTATGTAAAATGAGGATTTGTTCCCGAAAATATAAAAAGCGGAACACGGACTTCACTCCTACAAAAGGGGCCTGTATTATACAATATACTGGAAAATGCCTATATGGGGTATTGGGGGTGGTCATTTTTTTGATGTTACTATGGGTTGTTTAGTCTTGTTTTTCACTTGTTTTTCGCCACGTAGGACACGATGGGAGGGGTCCCGGGGGTAAGCGGTGACATTTTTTGAAAAGTTCACGGAGGTCTGTATATAGGCCCATACTGGCTATGGGGGTATAGGTCCGTACTGGAATTTTTTTCGTGGATTTTACTATGGGTTGTTTGGCCTTGTTTTCTTCGTCTCGCCACGTAAAACACGATTGGATGAGTCTCGAAGATAAGCGGTGAAAAGAAGATACAGGTCAGTACATGTCTATCATACGATCAAATACCGGGAGTGATGTCATACACTTGCGCAGAAACATTTCGGAGTCTCAATATACTCGGAGATAGAGGCATTCTCCTTTCGGTGACTCAATATACACGAAATACTACCATTCTCCTGTCTAGGCTATAGTTCCGGCAACCTTTGACCTCGAATTCTTCCGCGGTGATGCGGGATGGTGGTGATGCGGTCGCGGGAGAAAGCTTCCGCGGACAGAAAGTAGTCCCATGGGTTGACTTCCAATGTTAATGTATACGGGGAATACCTAAATAGACGTGTTGTGACCTAGGTGGGTCCCTAGTGGACCGATTGGGTCGAGTGAGGTGTCAAAGTGAAGCATTCGTGAAGGGGCATCTGATGGGCTGGGTGTGGGATTGAAATATCGGCACTCTGCGCATGCGCGGTGGCCAAAGGGTATGAAAATAGACGTTTTGGAGCTAAGGGAGCCACTAATGGTCCAATGGGGTCATATGAGGTATCAATGTGAAGCATTCGTGAAGGGGCATCTGACTGGACTAGCGGCTCGGGCGTTGTCACCATTCTGCGCATGCGCAGACAGAGAATTGTGGGAAAAGGGTATGGAAATAGACGTTTTGGGATCTAGGGGAGCCCCTAATGGGCCGATGGAGTCGTATGATGTATCAATGTGAAGCCTATGTGAGGGGGCATCTGACTGGACTAGTGGCTCGAGCGTTGTCACCATTCTACGCATGCGCAGACAGGGAATTGTGGAAAAAGGGTATGGAAATAGACGTTTTGGGATCTAGGGGAGCCCCTAATGGGCCGATGGAGTTGTATGAGGTATCAATGTGACGCCTATGTGAAGGGGCATCCAGTCATGGGTGGGTGTATGTAAAACTTTCTCCAGAAAAAAAGCGGAACACGGACTTTACCCCTAAAATAGGAGAAAACACCTATCAACCCTAGCCAAAAGGGCTAATATTGGTCCCCGGGCTTATCGGGGCCTGCCTATCAAGTCAATGGGGTGGGTGCATGTAAAAATTTCTCTTGTATTATACAATATAAGGGAAAATGCCTGTATGGGGTATGGGGATGGTCATTTTTTTTCGTGGGCTTTACTGTGGCTTGTGGGGTCTCGTTTTTCTCGTCTCGCCAAGAAAATGACAATGGGAAGGGTCCCGGAGCGAATCGGTGGAATTTTTGGAAAAAGTCACCGTGGTCTGTATATAGGCCTATAGGCTGGCTATATGGGGGTATAGGACCATCCTGGGAAACCTACTTCTCGACATTTGCGGTATAGGTTGTGGGATCTCTCTTTCTTAGTCTCGTCAAGACAAACATGATAGGAAGTGTCGCGGAGCGAATCGTTGAAATTTTTGGAAAAAGTTCAGGGAGACCCATATAGTCCCATACTAGTCTAGGGGTATAGGACCAATGTTTGTCCCACTGGGAAACCTACTTCTAGACATTTGCGGTATGGTTGTTTGGATTTGTTTTCTTAGTCTCGTCAAGACAAACATGATAGGAAGTGTCCCGGCACGAAACGGTGAAATTTTTGAAAAAAGGTCGAGGTCTGTATATAGCCCCATAGAGACCCATATACGGGTTATGGAGGTATAGGTCCAATGTTTGTCCCACTGGGAAACCTACTTCTATACATTTGCGGTATGGTTGTTTGGATTTGTTTTCTTAGTCTCGTCAAGACAAACATGATAGGAAGTGTCCCGGCACGAAACGGTGAAATTTTTGAAAAAAGTTCGAGGTCTGTCTATAGCCCCATATAGACCCGTATACTGGGGTATAAGCCCAATGTATGTATAAATCCATACTGGGTGGACGTGTTGGAGTCTAGGTGAGTCCCTGGTGGTCCAATGGTGTCGTATGAGGTCTTATTTTGAAGCTCTCATGCAGGAGCACTTGACCACACTAATGGTTCGTCCGTTGTCAATACTCTGCGCATGCGCAGCCTGGCCGTAGTATAGAAAGCAGGCATTTTTGGGTGTGTGTGTGGGTGTGTTTGGGTTAGAGATGGGCTATTCACGGTTCGAATGGGTCGTGTGAGGTATCAATGTGAAGCATATGTAATGGAGCATCTGATGGCGTGGATGTGGGGTAGAAATAGGGTCATTCTGCGCATGCGCAGCCTGGCCGTAGTATAGAAAGCAGGCATTTTTGGGGGTGTGTGTGGGTGTGTTTGGGTTAGAGATGGGCTATTCACGGTTCGAATGGGTCGTGTGAGGTATCAATGTGAAGCATATGTAATGGAGCATCTGATGGCGTGGATGTGGGGTAGAAATAGGGTCATTCTGCGCATGCGCGGTAGCCAAAGGGTATGGAAGTAGACGTTTTTGGGTCTATGTGGGCCCCTAATGGGCCTATTGTGTCGAGTGAGGTATCAATGTGAATCATATGTGGGGGAGCATCCACCTGGACTAACATTCACGTGGTTTGGTGGGTCTGCGCAAGTGTGTGACGTCACTTCCGGTTTTTCAGAATGCTCAAACACTACCTCCAACTTTCCCGGCCCGGCCCGCGCGCGCTCGGGTTATCGCCGGAAGTGCGCGGGTTATCGCCTGATACGCCTATGACGTCACATCCGTGTCAAAGGTCACTACCGGCTCACAATCTGGAGTTATCTCCCCCTAGAACACCAGGGGGCAACGAGGGGGCCATAAAGGCGGTCATGAAGGTCAATACCATCAAATTAGCTCTTACTAACTACGGTATACAAAATAACCCAAACAGGGTCGTCGGGATCTGTGATAAAATTTCCCTCATCAGCGGCGACTCCTTGCATTCCCGGTACTGTTTGTATTTGGTGATTTGGAACTCGTATTATTGTGCAACAGAGAAAAACACATACAACACGTCACATACAGTCGTCCTCCTCAAGACCCTCATATATACCCGGTTGACGGACGTTACCGAAAAGACACGGACTTTACCGAAAAGACACGGACTTTACCGAAAACACACGGACTTTACCGAAAAGACACGGACTTTACCGAAAACACACGGACTTTACCGAAAAGACACGGACTTTACCGAAGATGTCACGGACTTTACCGAAAAGACACGAAGGTGAACGACATTGTAGAAAACCCCCACAATGTCGTACACGGAGCTCACCGAAAACACACGAATGTCAGAAAAAACGTATAAAAGTGGAAATTTTCAGGGCATTGCTGCATTCATCGGCCTATCTACGGTTGCAGAGCCATGACGGAGACCGAGCCCTATGCCACTCGCATTTTACAGCATGCGACCGTGGTTAATTCATTCACGGGTTACCAAGCAGTGGTTCGGTCCATGTTTGCAGATGGCGACGACAACGAGGGGCGACGCCAGATCCTGAAAGAGTTCACAGAAGCGGTCCTCGAAAGAGTGCACTCGATGGAGAGGTGTGCCATCACTCACCACTACTGGACTATGACAGCCATCCTTGATGCCCGGGCTATGCACCACGAGCGCTCACGCCGGAACCAGCGACGGCTGGTTAGCCTAGTCATGGTCTGCGCCCTATTGACCCTGGCGCTGCGGCATTGACAGTGGGACCTCACCATAAATACGAGGGGCAGTCAGAGTGTGCGTCATTGGGTCAACCATGTCACCGAGAGACCTGTCCATAAATACGAGAGACAGTCTGCGTGTGTGTCATTCATCCTTCGTCATTGGGTCAAGCATGTCACCAGTCCTACGAGCCATCCTGCCCCTTGCACCCCAGGTGGGGTTACACGTCTATGAAGATAAAGTCACCATCGTGGAAGATCGGGATGCCTGTGGGTGAGGTTCGGAG
>JAVTVY010015588.1:0-62297 GCA_036873755.1 Hanleya hanleyi
AATCTGGGGATAATGAAGATCGATCTAAAATGAAACATGGCTGCATCCAATACTGGACACAAATGTTCCTTTGGAATGTTCCGATTTTTTTATACACACTTTTTTTATACAAGTGAAAATACGTGAGTTGGCTTGAAAACAAACTTGAGAATTGTTACTGTTGGAAAGACATTTTAGACATATATATTGTGCATGTTGACTATTATTATTGTGCATGTTAATTAACCATATCATTTTGTGAATTTTAATGGCTAATTGTGATGAACTATGTTTGAATTTAGTCTTCACTTCATACCAGATGTACTTACATATTACAAACAATAACTATTTTAAACGACCAAGATTAAAAAGATTTCACATTTAGACAAAATGTCCCTGTGATTGTTTTGTTCTTTGCTAGACTGGTTGGTCCATATGCATCTAGCAAATTCCTGGAAATATCTGGAATTATAATTCCTTCCTCTAAAGTACTTGAAAACTAGATTTATTTTATGGAAACATCTGGAAAATCACATGTTGTAGTTCCTTTCTTGTGAAGAACATGTCAATAAGGCCATTGTCACTTAATTAGTTGTTTAGCATGACCAGCCCTCATCTATATTTTGAGGGCAAATAATTAAAATAGATGAGGGATTTATATTTTCATGAGTAAAATTTATTCATTTTCTTCATTTTCGTATACAATTTGTTTGAAATTTAATAATTAATAATAAATAATTATAGCATCTAGCATGTGTATTTAAAAAATTAAGGTCATGCTAAACAACCATTTAAGTGACAATGGCCTAATCATGTGGAATATTGTGTACTATAATGCTAGAACACTCCTGGAAAATCGCCAACATGTATGTCCGGTTGAAAAGATCCCTGGAAAAATACTGCAATTTTTATTGAATGGAAGTGTTTGAATTCTAACCGTTGGGTTATCTCCCCTGTGTCTGTGAGATCTACTACAGCTGACTTGTTTGGAATTTCCAAGAGCTGGGATTCTTGCCAGTTGTTGATCACATCTGGTTGTGTGTGTAACACCAGCTACTTCACCTCAGAGAACTTGTATCTGTAGTGTACACATACATACATAAAAATATACAAACAAACCTTCTTGATTTCTACATCATTATATTCCGACTGCAGTTTCGAACTCAATGATCTTTTCAAGGAATACCCGTATTCCTTGAAAAGAACATTGACATACATAAATATATATCGCAACAGTATTGAAACTTGAAAAACAACTTACAGTAAAATGATTGATCACTTGGGCAGGTTGTGCAATTTTGATTTGAAAATTAAATGATGGAGCTACTTGTAAAGAAATTCTATTTCAATGTATGAAGACATGAACCTGGTAAAAAAAAAAAAAAAATTCTACAAAAAATGCATTTAATAGATTACAAGAAGCACATATACTGTTTTAAAACTTGAAAAAAAAAATTATAATAGCCATTCGTTTTATCCCCTGTAAATTACTCTTTATAACTTGTGTATCGGTATACAGTATACAACTACAATTGATCAATTTGACAATGAGTTGAAGTACTTCCGCCCTCCATTTTATTGCCAGAGTACGGACGTCTGAGGGGATGTGACGATGCAGCTATGTCTACAGAGACTTTCAGCATGTCCAGCACTGGGGTCTTTGTCGAGGAGCCAATTGATGGAAACGCCGCAGGCTCTGCTCTTATTTCATTTCCCGACAAGCGCCGGATCAGAAAGGAAATCATGTGGAGAATCGGGAACCTGGAAGCGAAAAGCGAATCTACTGCAAGAAATCTTGTGAATGCTGTCTTTCTATTTGAATGTTGGCTCCGTCAAAACTACAATGACGTGCGGGCGATTGAAGCGATCCCTCCAGGACAACTGAATACTCTCCTGGCCGACTTTTTCACTGGCGTGGCCAAACCCAGCGGTGGAGAATATGACCCGGATACATTCTCCAACATTCGGTCATATCTGGACCACTTCCTGAAGGGGAAGAACTACCCACGGTCAATCAGCAAGTCACCGGACTTCAGTGAGAGCCAAATGGCATTCAAAGTGAGACGCTCCACTTTGACTAAGAAAGTGAACACCCCCTCCACTGGAGGCTTGTCAAAAACAGAGTGAGCTCAGGAACACATATGGACCCTGGATCTTCTACCTACTTCACTCCTGATTGATTGATTTTGACTAATTTGTAAGGGACAATTTCATTGACTGGTGGAACAAACTGGAAGCCTATCCAGCCAATTAAATACATCTACATGTATTCCATATTCCCTCAAAAGTAACTGTAATGTTTGTACTGGTTTGTGAAGCATTCCATTCTTTCCTGTTGTTCCCTGTGTGTTCACATTTCCTGTTCAGACAGACAGTTCAAACATAGACTGTATTGTGTATGTAGTTCGCTGACTGCTCCAGATCTCATTATTTGACATTTTATTGAAAGGAGTTAAGGGATGTGCATTAACTTGCAGTTGTTTTTCGTGAATTCACTTGGTTGGGACTCCCACAGAATGTAACATTACAAACCCTGATCCTTATATTATGCAGAATTACATTACCCAAGGGCATATAGAGGCTGATTTTCGTATCGTTTACCAGTGGTCTTTTGAGCACAATAGCACAGACTTGAGTGATGATGGCCATTTTCCAGAAGTGCGTGCTATTCTGTTAGAGAACTTCTTCTCTGTTAAAGAGAACTCGTTTGTGTGTACTCCAGCTCAAGACCAGAATATTGTCCATATTTACAGGATTCAGATGAAGAAATGAAATCTGGGACATTTTTTGCTGTACTTCCTTGTCTGCTGTATAGAAGAATTAACTTGACCATGGAAGAATTACGGTAGCAATTATTTACATTCAGATTATTTCATTCTGGAATCCTCTAATAATCCAATCAGCCTTAATTTGTGGACAAAATCGTTAGAATAACAAAGAGAAATCATGGATTATCTCCAAGATAAGAAATTTCACTTCCTGTGATGGAATTAATTTGCTAAATGAAGGTCATCCATGTATATGTGAATTTTTTTACTTGTGTAGATTCATATTTGTCTGTATCAACATTCTGGAACAAAGTATTGTCTAGGAAATAAATGCAGTGCTAATTTCACAAATTCGAATTCTATTGAAATTCTTGATGATAGCCTCCATAATTAGCTGGATAGCTCTCATATCGAGAGGTCATCTCCTCAGACAGCTTGTCATAAGAGGTGACTGACTGGGGGATCTGTAGCAGGCCTTGCTTTTCGTCAAAATTTACGGGAATCCGAATAGATTCTCACAATTGAAGTTATCATTTTTATACAGACTTAAAATTTGGACTGTTGGATTCCCATGAATTATTTTGCGTGAGTGCTGACAGAAATTGGATTCCTGGATTCCCGTGGAAAAGCAAGGCCTGTGTAAGGTTTTGCGTGTAAAAAGGAACAGGATCCATCGTAGTCACTCCTATTGCAAAGTCAGCTCCTCTGACAGCTTGTGGTAAGAGGCAACTAACTAGGGTGCCCATGGGTTTCCCGGGTGTAAAAAGGAATAGCTACTTCATCAAAGAATAAAAATTAGGGATGTGGAGCAAGTGTAGAAAGATGGTTGTGTCCGCGAAACTAGTAAACAGGGGTGGGGTCTGTTGAATGTGATTGCTGTTATTTTGTAATTTCGTGAAAGATGAAAATAATTGATTCATACACATAATTTTAAAGCCCCAACAAGACCTACACATGTACCTTCACATTGTAGATTGATACTAACTACAAGCATGATCATTGAACAGTGATTTCAGCTCAAAGTTTGGTGTATGCATGTCGTGAATCAACATGGATTTCAATAAATCCTGCTGCTGCTTTATTTCCATCAAACTGTCAAAATTACGTGTCTTCTATCGACATGTACAGACAAAAACCTCTGCTCAAATACATTTAAAGTAGTTAGTAAATACATGTATTAGAGGTTGGATTTGTCATCATGAAGCACCCCTCGTGCCTTGATGTTACGTTTGAAATTAACCGTAAGAGACAAAAAAATTCCAAAACAAGAGTTCATGACTGAGACCTTCCTTTCATTGCCAGCTCCCGAGCACTGTGCAAGAGCCACTGATGATGACGCCATGCCCGGGAGAGCGGATGACACAGAGGTTGACACCATGGTACCTGGGACCTCTCTGACACCCTATCCAAAGCGCCTTAGTAACCGTAGCATCCGATCTAGAGTCCTCAATATCCAGGACAAGTCTGTTCCTACGATCGGCAACATCGTGAATGCTGTCGGCACATTGGAGAGATGGCTCTGGAAGGGTCACCGGGAAAATCGTAACATTGAAGCAATTCCACCAGCCGAGTTGGACGCTTACTTGGTCCAGTTCTTCCCCGGTCTGAGGAAGCCCAACGGGGCCGAGTATGACGCCGACTCTTGGACAAACTTTCGTTCTTACATTGATCGTTTCTTGAAGGAGCATAATTACCCGTGTTCCATTAGCAAATCAGTGAGCTTCATTCATAGCCAGAGAGTGTTCAGAATGAAACGGAAGTGGCTGTCTGAACGACGAAAATTTAGAGAAATGCACCTGGTACAACAAGCTCCGGGAGAATTCCCTTCGTAGAACATGTATAATGTGAAGCAAAATGGGCAGAAATGCTGGTGACAGCTGCAGGCGTATTCTCTTATATAGGGTACCAAAATCGCTTTTTCATCTGTATTGATCATGACCGTAGAAAAAAAAATGAATCAGCTATAACCATTTCGTACTTGTTATTATCTGACCACTTCTGGCTCATCAAGCTGGTAAAGAATGAGGGAAAATGGGAATATTAAGAGATGAAAGTGAAATAAAAGTGGTGTCTTAACGTCAGATCTGTCAGGGTAGATGATTTTAGAGAAATTCAAACACTGTTTTGTAGTCCAAGAAACATAAATAGGGTCTTAGAAATGATAGGAACAAGAGTACCCATTCAAAACAAGGTGGTACACAAATATTACCTAATCTTGTGATGAATAAACTAACTTGTGAGCAACAGGGAAAATTTTGTTAACATCCTTTGTGTTGCTGACGTCATTTTCATGTAATGCCATTCTTTTAGATTTCAAAGCACACCTGTGACGGACAGTTGATTTCAAAATGTCCAAGGGAATGAGTAATGTGAATATCCTCTGGGATACACATAAAGCTGAAATGTTTAATGGATTTAGGACACCAGATCTGTTGCCCCGTCATTTGACAGAATGACATTAGCTAAACCTTATTATTGTTCTCAGAATTCACATAAATTAATTTTGCTTTGATAATTCACTATCCTCTCAATGCATTGTTGGTTTTGCTGTGGTAATTGTATACAGTTCGAAATTAATAGCTTCTACATATGAAAATTAAAAATATCAGTCATTGATGACAGATGAAAATACAATGTAGTGGATAGGCGGTACCCTTTATATGAGAATATGCCTGCAGCAGAACATCATGAAAGTCATACTATATTGACAATGGATAGATCAAGTGTTCGCAAAAGTATCAATGCTTACCTCCCCTACATACAGCGTGAAATATATATAGATATTTTACCGTTCCTCCACATTTGCCTTCTTGTTCAGTGATGTACATTTTCATGAGAGAATAGAAGGGACTTAAAATCAATGAGTTCTCATGGTGCTTGAAATCCTGGAACGTCCATGAATTTTATATTACCACTTTCCAGGCCTTCAAATTCCAGATTTTCGTCTGTTGGTCCTAGAAAGTCCTTAAATTTTAGCGTTGATAAATAAATAAAAATCTCTTACCTTGTTGATGCTTACGTTATATTGTATGCCGTTTGTGAGCATCTAAGTATTGAGTATGGAAGAAAGCCATGTATTTGTAATGCATGAAAGGTGCTTGTAAGTTCTGGAAATGAAAAGTTGATTTAGGTCCTTGAAAGTCCTCTAAAAATATTTTTCAAGAAAGGCGAGAACCCTGAAAAATGTCCCATTAAAAAAAAGGTATATTTATATGTTTTGAACATAGCGGAATACCAGAGCAAGGAGATGTTGATTGATGGGTGATTTTCACGGTTTCTCTTATGTTTAGGCCTAGTTACTGTTGATACCTGCAACACATTTGAGCCCACATTGTGCAGTACATGTACATGTAAACCAGAGTGGTGGAAAAAGGGGCACTATGGTCGATCCAGTAATAATTCCATCCCCTTGTTAAAATCCAATAGCCCTCAATTGTGTGGTAATTCTAATAAATTTGGTCACTCTAAAATTAGCGGATTTTATTATTTCCGTGATTTTGAAACATTTTGTCAACTTCCTGTTCTAAATTTGATCAAAAGGCGGAGTTCACAAAATGGTTCGAATCGACTTCATTATTTCAGTGGGTGATCAGCCAACTGAACTCTCTTTCCAAAATTGGGGTGATTGAATTTTGATCGTAGGATTGAATTATTAGAGAGATTACCATACCTTGTATTTGAATTGAATTGAATTGAATTGTGACAAGCTAAGGGAGCTTCTTGAAATTACGGCTCGAGTTCCTCTGTAGGAATGGCATATGCCTGTTATCCAAATGGGACACACCATGCCTGGTTTGGTGTTCTAATCTGCATGGAGAGGAGTTCCAATTGTAATGGCATATGTCATACCCTCCATGCCATTGCATGAAATGCCACAAACCATCCTTTGTCTGCCGAGTTCAAAAAAGGATGCCATGAAGTTCCTAGGAGTTCCAACCTGTTGTGCCAGTTCCTAGCATGTCCCAATTTCAAGAAGCTCCCTAAGCAGCAGTAAATGTAGTGTACATGTAGATAAAATTATGAGTTTTCTGTGACAATTCAATAAAAAAATATAATACTGCAGAAACATGGTTGAAGTGATTATGATTGGTTGAACATGTATAAAAATGGACGATGCCTGGAATTCTGGGAAACTGAATAATTCAGATAATGTTCCGCTGCTTTCTTCATGTCCATTACCCATCAAAAACTGTGCATTGCCAGTATATTAGCTACCATTACACTTTGATGAACTTTGTTGTGTTCATGATGCAGACATAATCTTGCCATTCCGAGACCGCAAATTGGTTCAACCATCCCCTCCCCCCACCCCCCACCTCATGATTACACATCATGGACAGAAACATATTCAGCAGACATTTTGTCAGATCAGCTTGTCTCAATATGTCAAGACTTTTGTGTGCATTGAACTGAAAGCTGGCTTAGGAGCTAAGTAAGGGAGCTTATTGAAATTATGGCATACTAGGAAATGGCATAAGGCATTCCAAACAGTGTGGCATGGTGCGCCGAGTTGAAACTATTAGGAACTCCCTGGCATCCATTTTCGAATACACCAAAGAAAGGATGGCATGTGGCTTGCCATACAAGCATAGAGGGAATATGCTATTCCATTTGGGACTCCTATCCATGCTGATCAGAACACTACACTGGGTATAGTGTATCCCATTTGGATAACTGGCATATGCAGTGCTTCGGATTTAAGAAGCGCTCAAGCGAAAGCGCTCAATCGCGCGCCTGAATCAAAATTTAGAGGCTCTTTTTTTCGCGCTTCTTGAATTTATCGTATGGAATAATCTTTATTTACCTCTAATAACTTTCCATGAAAACACAAGACGTTTCGATCACGAAAATCCGGAAGTGTGCGAGCTCTTCTGGCAAAGGAGTTAAACTTGGTTCGGATTTAACCGAGGACCGAAACGTCCTCGCTTATAATTGGTTAAATTGGTAATACTGACCAATCACAGCGGCGGATACAGCTGTGTGTGGATTGTCGACGGACATATTGTTGTTGGCGCGCTCGTCTGATTTTGGGATTTGTTTGATCGATTGTGGCCGCGAATAAGCGATTATGGCTGCAAAACTTCCACCAACAGTTAGACTAGAAACATTTAAAAGGCGGAACACTGGTGGTGTTCTATCGTATACGGCCGAAAACGGTATGGTACCGTAACAGAAGTTTGGCGCAAACTGCGCAAAACATTGACAAAATTCTCAAACATCGCAGAATCCGAGGAAAGGCACAGAACGAAATAAAGGGATAACAATGAAACACATCAGGGATAACTGGTTTCGCTTACGTTTATTATCAACATTTCATACATGATTGTCAGATAATATTGATGTCGCATTTCATAATGTTAAGAAGTTTGAAAATAATACTAATACTTTTCTTGGAAGAAGAATCATAAAATGGGAATTACTATTTACATCCCCATTCTCGTAAATAGCTCTTCTAAAAGTTTTTAGAAGGGTTTTTTTTTAGAGGAGTGATCGCTCTTCTTGACAAAATTAGAAGAGCGATTTTTAGCTCTTCTGGATTTTTCAAATCCGAAGCACTGCATATGCCATTATAAGGAAATCCTGCCCTAATTTCAAGAAGATCCCTAATGTTGTACACACCATAACTGCATCTTGCCCTGCATTTTGCAACCGTTACTCATTATATACTACTGAGGTTGTATACTCAAATAAGGGCTCCACTTACAACAGTGGATTGGGCATGATTAATACAGATACATGTACATGTATACAACTACAACCTTGAGTATTTGCCATTCAACATTCTGGACTACTTTGTGTTAAAGTATATATCGTTATATAGCACATCCAGGTTTTGAAATCACAAACTTGTTAATTATTTATATATCTTTGTATAGAATGATCGTTGGATGAATAAAAATATATACGATGTATATAACTTATTTGAATTTCATAAGTTCATTGTTTTGTTGATCAGTCCAAGAAAAAAAAAGTCGCTTGTTTTTGGTCGAACTCGAATCGTTCATAAAATGTAATGCTCCCCAGAATGCTTCTTCCAGCAATTTTTCAAAATTTACGAAGTGGCTTTACCTTATGAAGACCATGTACTAAATTTGGAAAATTTTACAATCTTCTTATCCTTATAATGCCACAAATGTGATTTTAGGTACTGTGGTTAGTGTTTGCACTTTCCTGCCTTTTACCATGTATACCATAATAAGTGAAAAAAATCTGTTCGAAACTGAAAGTCCGACTGTGATAATTGATATCCGACATAGAAATAATGTTCATTTCTTATTTGCATTAATCCATTTGGATTATTCCATTTATGCACATTGTACATGTGTAAGGAAAACATTTCCCACAATGCTATTGAACTTCCTTTCCTTGCCAGTTCCAGAAAGAAAGAGAGATGCTCCGGCACCCCTTGGTAGAAGACGACCCAGTGTTCCCTTTGCAACAGCCGATGGATCCACTCTTGGGACAGGCAGATTAAAAACTCCACAGTCCAGGTCTGATACTTCCTTATTTGGTGGCACCGGGAGGCACAGCAACAAGGAAATCCGCTCCAGAGTTATTCATGTCCATGACAAAGCGGAATCAACGATTCGAGGCATGGTGAACGTCGTCGCAATCTTGGAGCGCTTTCTGACTAGTCGCTATGGTGATTGCAGGCGCGTGGAGACCATTCTGCCAGCTGAATTGGATGCCTACCTTGTGGATTTCTTTTACATGCTTAAAAAACCTGACGGAAGAGAATACGATCCTTATTCATTGTCAAATTTACGATCGTACCTAGACCGTTTCTTGAGAGAGCACAACTACCCCTGTTCAATTGGTCTGTCAGCGACCTTTGCAGGAAGTCAGCATGCTTTCACCACAAAGCGGCGCAGTCTCATGATGGCGCGCAACGTCATAAAAGACATGGGATCCTTGGAAGGCCAGCTTGGCTTCCTATCGTCGGAAGCCACCAGAACCCTAATGAAGCAAGATAAAGACCTTTTTGCGCAATCAGATGCTTCTAGGGTCGACCTCGCGTCCCAAGACTTCCCAGCACAAGGAATGCAAGGCCTAATTCCAGTACAAGAGAACAGAGGTTTTCCCTTGTCAACAGCCAAAGACACGACTTTACGAACAACCCAAGACATCACATCTCAACTTATTAACATGTATAGTAGAGATACCGAACCTGAGGCTGATAAGGACATGCAATCCGAGGCCAGTGAAACGTTAACCCTTCCCCCTGTCAAGGATAGTGCTTCACATATGCATGTAGATCAGTCCAGTGATGAAGACAAAAACTATGGGATGGATCTCTCATTACAAGCTTATAAAGACATGGCCCCCGAGACCACTTGACATTAAGTCTAATATTTTCTCGATTTCCTACGCCAAACTGCATACATTTGTCCATTGATACAACATGGCTGATTATGTTTCAGTATACATGTAGCATGGCCACTGTGTCCCCCAATATTTTGCTGTAATATGTACACTGTTCTTATGAAGACACACTGTAGTGTGACTCACCTGTAGTGACTCACTGTAGTGTGACTCACCTGTAGTGTGACTCACCTGTAGTGACTCACTGTAGTGTGACTCACTGTAGTGTGACTCACTGTAGTGTGACTCACTGTAGTGTGACTCACCTGTAGTGTGACTCACTAGTGCGTCTCACTGTAGTGTGACTCACTGTAGTGCGAGGTACGGCGCATCACGTTGGGCACACCGGTTCTCGTCAGATCACCGAAGTTAAGCAGCGTTGAGCTCGGTCAATACTTGGATGGGTGACCGGGTGCTGTACTGGCTGGGCTGATCAGTGTCGAGCATAATAGGAACTGTGGACACTCTCGTGTTCTGGCACATGTAGGCACCGTCGTGATATGACTGAAAAAATGTTGAAAACGACGTTAAATCCTACTCACTCAATCACTCACCCTGTAGTGCGACTCACCTGTAGTGCGACTCACTGTAGTGCGACTCACCTGTAGTGCGACTCACTGTAGTGCGACTCACCTATAGTGCGACTCACTAGTGCGACTTTGTAATTTGATTGTCAGTCGATGGGTCAGTTTTATATATGTCTAGAAGTATAAGCCAAAAGACACATTGTTTAAAACAAAGAAGGAATGAAAGCTCACAAATATACAACATATCTACTATCGTTATGTCAAATATATGTACATGTATATATCTTGCAAAGGAATCTCGCAATCTTACAAAACATTTAATGATTATCTTCTATGTACAGTTTATTGTGAAACCTGTGAATAGATTGTTGACTTGGGTAAACCGGCGAACCTCTATACCTGCACGCCCCGTGGGGCTTCCAGGGATTGACCTGGGGTGTCGTTGTGCACAAGAGTGTTTGTCGTAAGAGCCTCTCGCATACAACGCACAAGATCAACAAGTAGTGAGCTGGCTATAAAATAGTGCGTTTGATAATCGAACAATCCGTTCGCATTTTATTGTGAAATGAAGATAATTTTAACCAAAAGAACATAATTCATTCAAATTATTCAAAAGTATTTCTATGTTTAGTTGAATAATAGCAATCTTTCCCCAGAGCTCACCAGCTGCGCTAAGTTCCGTCAATACGGAAACAGACAAACGCTAGATTGATTCCGCCAAAAATTAATTGTGCGCATGATAAGATAAGATTATATATTGTAATGAGCACCCCATTTGTGAGAGAGTACATAACACATAAAAAATAGAACAAATAAGAGTAAACAAACATGTGCTACGTGATCCCAGAGGTCACTTTTGCAGCTAGTGTAGTGAGTTCTGGGGCTTGATTAAGTGTCCTCCTAAAAATAATTGGACATATATAACTGATTAAGGTCTGGTAGCTGTGTGAAACTTACTCATATTTATCTTCAGATAGCTGGAATATTGCTGAACCTGATCTTAAATTCAACTCTCCATATTTATCAGCTTGATCAAGAATTTTAGTGTATGCAGGCCTCGAAAATTGGTTCATGACTTTTCGGTTACGGTAAATTTGGCTTGCATAACCTATTGTTCGGTTACTATGTTAATTTTTGCGTAACCAATTGGTTTCGCAAAACTGTTACGTAATTACAACAGTGTACCGGCAACGAGTGAAAAAAAGACTGTCCACAACGCGTGGGCAGCGACTGAACAGACAAATGAGTTAACATACGGGAATGGGATTGCACACGTAAATCGCTTCCACCATTCATGGTTGGCTATTGTGACTGACTGTATAATTCATTCGCCATTTCCTTGTGATTCCATTAAAATCCTGATTGAAAAGAGAAGTTGAACACACCGCCTGCAAATTTAGAGATGGCGGAAGTGACAATGAGTGTCAACCGCAAGCTCCACGCTCCGAGATAATTCCTCCACGAGGAGCTCTGCATGCCACCTATGCTGCTAGCTCTAGGAAGAGCGCTCCACAGAGCAACAACCTTGGAGCGAGGAGGCTTGCGGGTAACCCTTCCAACTCGTTCAATTTGATAAAGCTGTTTCCTGGCCGCTATTGGTTTATTACATAATAGTATGCCGGCCCTGAACCCAGGATAGACAAAACAGTCTGTGCAAGCTGACAGACAGACGCCTGCCACGTGGTTGTCTACAAATTCAATAGACCGGGCCGAGTTTGCGACTTAGTTTCGCTTTTAAAACATGCTGAAAGACACACGTCATGTGGTTAAAGTTTGCACAGTGGACAGACAGAGAAGAGGTTGGGACTTTTGTTACCAGAACATATGTCCAAGAAGCGCATTCACATAACCGATTTTTCGTTCTGGCTATTTCAGGTTTGCGTAACCGACACGCGAACGATCGTTTCGTTCGCTCCAAATTTCGAGGCCTGGTATGTGGGTGTATATATGTTTTTATGTGAACAATTGTTTATTATATAGATCTCCAAGAAAAAGTGCAACACTGTGTGGACACATTTACGTAAAGATTTTCATGACTGGAGGTAGATGCTTCATGTAGGAAGCTATTGTCTGACTCTTTGTGTCGCTGAAAAGGCTCAAGTCTAGACACTTTTTTGTTCCCAGACTTGGCTATTGTTTGCATTGTCTCGTGATTCTTACATGGCGTATGAACCTGACTGGGTGTGACCTCGATTTGAGCTGTGAAGTCAAATTCTGGTAATGGAGGACTCCACAAGTGCTATAGCTATCTCAATCGTGACTGTAAGGCTTGTATACTGAGCTACACGTCAATTTCTTTTGTATAATTGTAAGACATTTATTGTAAGGCATTTACAATGTCGCGCTCTCTGTGTTCTAAAATGCTTACCTATTGTATTGAAAGTTGAGCTCTTGCTCATCTTCAAATCAAGAAAATTGAAGAATTTTGAAAATGACATTCTTATTACGGTACTATATCAGTGTCCAGTGGATTTAAAACTCATGTTTTTCTATGTGTTTACTTTACAAATTGCTTCCATGAGTTTTCATGTAAGTTTATTTGTATGTTATATCCAAATCTGTACTCGTGCATATTTTGTGCCCATCCAAATGGTAGTCAATAAATAAAAAAAATGCGAATTTGCTGCTAGTTGGCTTACAATTGCTTCATATTCCTGACAATAGACTAGGTTGTAGGTTACAATCGCATCTGTTCTACCCCTCAGAGAGCTTGTCGTAAGAGGTGACTAACTGGGGCACCCGTGTGGTTTCCGGGTGTGAAAAGGAATAGGACCCTACCCATGTGGTTTCCAGGTGTGAAAAGGAATAGGAACCAAATGTCGTGATGTGACTGAAATAGAGTTGAAAGCGACGTTAAATCATATTCACTCACTCACTGTTATACGATCCGTCTGTTAACTTTATTTGTCTGTGCGATATCTGGTTGTAGATTTTGGTTTGATACCAAACTTTGGCATCTTCACCAGCCAAGTCAACTACATCGCAAAGCTCTCTGCACTGCCTTGACATTCTTGGCTGGTGGCAGAGGAATACTGCTCTGCGCCACCTACTGGAAGTTTTAACGATGATCAACTTTTTGCCTCCAGGAGTTGTTCCCCTTCAATTTCAAGTCGGCCAAACACATAAGGCAACTCGTTAGCGTTTGACCTTGCAGCGCGTCCCAAAATCTGATTAAGTAGATCAGTAACACCGAACGTGGCCGTAAAAATGCTTCGTCTTTTTTATTCTGCAGAATTTCCTTGCACATTCAAAACAGCTCGTTCTTAGTGAGGGCCGCCATCTTTGGAAAACAACTACTACGTAACGCACATTCTGATTTGGATGCAGCAAGTCGTCTCTGCATCCTGCTCATCAATGATGAGTCACGTTCCAACTTTACTAGAGAAGTATGCCAAGGCGATGTACAGAGCAACTGATGTACGTCGACTTGGCTAGAGAAGATGAAACTTTGGGTACTTAACCATGTCCATGGAACTAAGAAGAAACTATTTGTCGAAAAAATCTGAACAAAAAAATGGAAAATCTGCAGGTTATGGATTGGTATTAAACTTGGCACTATGCATTGCCATGGGGCAAAGAATGTTATTTTGAGGTTAAAATTTTGAAGGACTTTCAGGCAAAAATTTTTCGGCAGATTGTGGACATGAAGCCTCTGATTTTAAGGCATTTCTATTCATATGTCTTTGCAAGATATGGTAAATTCTATCATGTGGATAAGATTGTGGTCAAACTAGAAACTGTACACATGAACTTTAACCTCGGAGAAAAGATGTTAAATTGAATTCTTTCTTTCTCTGTGCTTGGAGAAGCCCTATGAATTTTGAGGGCATGTATGTAGGTCAAGGTCATATATTTGAAGTCCTTTGGTTCTTTTCCTAAAAGTGATTAAGGTCACAAACCTCCATTGCAGTTTCTGGGTGTAAGATTATTATCAGGAATTGACTTCTGGCAAACTTTGATTGGCCATTATACCTGACTGGACCAGAAATTGTCTGACATTTTAAAATATTTCTATAATTGTTGACTCTGAAATATATTAAAACCACCTATTCAAATTGTAATCGGAAAAAAACTACTGGGCCAGTTTGATTGGCCACCTCCAAAATTTACTGTAATCGTGTCGGGCGAGATGACCCTATCCGTGTCTGGTGACCTTATCTCGAAAAAAAAATGGTGGTGAATGTATGCTGAATTTTTTGTATGTTTGAGCAGAAAAGCCAGGCCACCTGGTGTGGTGGGTCATTTGTGGTGGTGAACATCAGGGAATATAGTTTTCTCAAGATGTGCTCAGCCAATTACTAAATATTAAGCAAGGCGATTATTTAGTGGTTTGTGACATTACACCTTGGCGAAATTTCCTTCCCCCCCCCCCCTAATTGTTCTTCTTATCCCTTGGGCTAGGGATATAAAACTTACCTCAGTATACCCATGGATCAAGCTCTATCAGAAAATGTAAAAAATCCAAGATGGCCACAATGATGACTCACAAGAAGGGATTTTTTTATCGATTTTCAGTCGGATCTTTTACTTCTCCACAAAAACTGCATGAAAAATTAGTAAATATAAGTGAGATGTGAAATAAAATAGTTTTTGCCCACTTTCTATGCCCGAAAAGCAGAAACTTTAAAGGAAAACGACAAAAACATCACTTTTCTGGTACCCCATGTGGCCGCCATCTTGAATTTACCCACGATCCTCTGCTCGAGGCGTTATGCAAATGGGCTCAAAATGACCCCAATATGATAAACTATAAAGTCACGGAGTGTCAACTCTCAATTTTTTTGTCGTTTCGGAGATGGCGCAGAAAGTTTGGTGGGGGGGGGGGGCATTTCTGTACTGGTAGGGTTAATCCGTACACATACGATATATGTTCAATTATTTAAAGCAAATTTCACCACAAACTGATTCTTAGCTGTTGAAAAAACTTTGTGTTTAGGCCGCTGAATCCCTATTCATGATAACCATTTCTCTATCCTCCATACATACTCGTAGTTAGATTTTACACGATCACCCAGTCCGAAGTACTGAAATAACTTTCTTTGCCAGTTCCAGAGAACACACAAGCGGAGTCTGCATCACCGGGCGCAGTCACAATTGAATCGGGGGAGGCATCGCTTGGAACCCTGGTCGTACCATCGCATAGTAAATGCAGCGTCTCGGGCATGCCAGGGAAACTAGGCCAGAACAGAGGTATCAGTCACGCATCATGGAAGAAAGCCAGCAACATGAGCATTCAGGCCCGCATTTTTGACGTGAAGAACAAGTCCTCGTCTACGATACGGAATATCGTGAACTCGGTGGGGACTGTGGAACGTTGGCTGTTGGCCAAGTACAGCGATGTTCGACCCATCGAGACCATATCGCCAGAGGAACTGAACGAGTATCTGGTTGAATTCTTCACCGTTCTCAAGAAGCCGTGCGGCGGAGATTACGATCCTGACTCGTTCACAGGCTTCAGATCCTATCTGGAACGCTTCCTAAAGGAGCTAGATTACCCATGTTCGATCAGCAAGTCTGTGCCATTCTTGGCTTGTCAGCAAGTGTTTCGAGTGAAACGGCGAGAGCTCTCGAAACAGGTCTACGAAAAACGTAAAGCCAAAACCCTGCACTCATCACAATATCTGTGACCATGTAATGGCCAACCTGGATATTACATGTATTATGGTGCAAGTTGAAAACAAATAAATTACTGTCCTTCATGTACTTGATGTGTGGGTGGGGGAGGCAGGGCTGCAATATATGTGTACCAATTCAGTGCTTCGGATTTAAGAAGCGCGAGAGTGAAAGCGCTCAATCGCGCGCCTGAATCAAAATTTAGAGGCTCTTTTTTTCGCGCTTCTTGAATTTATCGTATGGAATAATCTTTATTTACCTCTAATAACTTTCCATGAAAACGCAAGACATTTCGATCACGAAAATCCGGAAGTGTGCGAGCTCTTCTGGCAAAGGAGTTAAACTTGGTTCGGATTTAACCGAGGACCGAAACGTCCTCGCTTATAATTGGTTAAATTTCTACAGCTGTGTGTAATACTGACCAATCACAGCGGCGGATACAGCTGTGTGTGGATGTGTCGACGGACATATTGTTGTTGGCGCGCTCGTCTGATTTTGGGATTTGTTTGATCGATTGTGGCCGCGAATAAGCGAAATGGCTACAAAACTTCCACCAACAGTTAGACTAGAAACATTTAAAAGGCGGAACACTGGTGGTGTTCTATCGTATATGGCCGAAAACGGCATGGTACCGTAACAGAAGTTTGGCGCAAACTGCGCAAAACATTGGCAAAATTCTCAAACATCGCAGAATCCGAGGAAAGAAGAAATAAAGGGATAACAATGAAACACATCAGGGAAAACTGGTTTCGCTTACGTTTATTATCAACATTTCATACATGATTGTCAGATAATATTGATGTCGCATTTCATATGTGAAGAAGTTTGAAAATAATACTAATACTTTTCTTGCAAGAAGAATCATAAAATGGGAATTACTAGTTACATCTCCATTCTCGTAAATAGCTCTTCTAAAAGTTTTTAGAAGGGGTTTTTTTTTTAGAGGAGTGATCGCTCTTTTTGACAAAATTAGAAGAGCGATTTTTAGCTCTTCTGGATTTTTCAAATCCGAAGCACTGCCAATTATTGAATCTTCTTCCACGTTGTGGTCACTCCCATTTGATCCATTTCACCAGTCTGGCACAGTCAACTGAGAGAACTCCGACTGGTACTTAACTGACTTATCATGTTCGTTAGTTTTGAATTGTTCAAAAATAAATACAATCTTGCGGGCTCTGATCTAGAAATCTGAAAGGAAAGATATTGTATCTTGTTTGGAAAAATGGAGTATCTTTTTTCCCCGAATGAACTATCTGACGGACTTTTGGTAGTTCGAGTCCTTAGAGAAAATATACTTGTTGATTTGGAGAGAACTGTTTTCTTGTGCAGATTCAATTAACCATGGTTTGGGTTTGCTTTTCCATGGAATTTGATTCACATCGGCACTCCAACAAAATAATCCATAGGGAATCCCAACAGAAATGTAGCGTTGGATTCCCTTAGAGTTGAATTGCGATAATCTGTTTCAATTTCTGCGAAAAGCAAGGCCTGCCAAGAGCTGGTCAATCTCCAACTGTTTTATGTGTAAATGTATACGACATTGTATTTAAGCAAATGGAATGCATATATTCAATTGCTTATAATTAATTCATTGACTTTTACTCGTGATTCCTTATTTGATGTTTAATAGTTCGCAATTTCTTTGAAAATGCCATATCTGCAGAATTTTGCAATGCATGTTTTAGTGAGGACAACCTTTGAGCTCATACTTATTCAAACCTCTTTTACTGTAGTTTGTTCATTTGTGAAAATATTGATGTTCCATATTCTGTAGAAAAAGGTATTGTGGGCGTATGATACATATCTAGAAACAGACCTCACATATAGCTATACATGTAGCATTCAATAATTGCAGAGGTAAAATGCTGTGGTAAAAACAATTAACCTCAGCAATTTTTAACATGGTGTTAAGTGGATTATTTTGATACTAGACGATTTTTGTCAATGCAAATATACTGAAAAAGTGTGGGCTCTAGAAATGTGGTGATTCTTTTCATTGTAAATATGACATAGTGCAATACACTCCCATACCATGTATTGTCTGTGCAGTATTGCATGTTTCTGTATTTGGCTTACAGTTGGTTTGTCGGCCTATCCATTTTAAAAGTCAAGGAAATGAGCATCAATTTTGGGTGATAATTCCCCGTTTTATCAATCGATTTTATATTTTAAAGGGAGAGGAGGTAACACCGGTGGGGCCTTTTTCTATACTGCGTGCGAACAAGGCCATGGCGCCAAGCCATTCACCAGCCGTATTTGTTGAAAAAATGCTGGATGGTTAAAAGAATCTGAGGCCACTAGTCACAAACATTAAAATTATTTCATTCTGTATGATCTTACCTTTATATTCAGGTCTTGTTTATCAGAAACTGTCCAGTTTTAGCTTCACGGCAAACTGAAACTCAGAATGCATCTACAGAAACCGGCTGTTGTGGCACGTAATCTACACAGAGAGCAATTCATTATTGTATGTCAAAAAAGAAGTGGTCGCTCTTGACTTTCGGTCTGCCGTGAAGCTAAAACTGGACAGTTTCTGATAAACAAGAGCTACATATCAAGGTAAGATCATACAGAATCAAATTATTTTATTGTTTGTGTTTTGTCTAACGGCCTCGAAATACATTTGCCGTCCAGCATTTTTTCAACAACTACGGCTGATGAATGGCTTGGTGCCGGGGCCTTGTTCGCACGCAGTTCGGAAGAAAGGGTCCACTGGAGCTAAAGAGGCGGTAGTTTTCAGTATATGGAGCTCCAAAGAGAGCAAAATGAACAGTTAACATTTTGCCAAGAATTGCATGAACAATTAAAGTAAATAAATTATCTGCTGTGAAATAAAATATTTTTTGTGCACTTTTATCAACAGAAAATCCCTGGCCAGATAGGGTTAAACACTAAAGGATCAATCGAGGTATTAAGGTGTACAATGGTCTGCTTTCCTCAAAATTATTTTAGGTGAGAAATGCCTGCAAGTCACTAATACTTAAGGAAAGAGATCACTCTCATCATTACTGGACTTCTCCACCCCCCCCCCCCACCTCCCCCCCTCCCCGCCCCTGTAGGAAAGTTATTGATCGCTCTAATGGATAATGGAAAAGTAACATTGGACAAGAAGGGATCACTTGCGCAATACAGCGATTATTCGCGCAATACGAAATCTAGGATAGTGATCAACAGCTCTCGCAAAGTTTACAAACTCAAGAGACTACCTGTAGATTAGCGCAAGCATCTGCTCAACTCCCTTGAAAAGGTCTGATGCAAAAAAAATAAGCACACAACAACAAACTATTTATATACCTACAACTGCCTTCTCTATTGCCAGTACATGTACCTGGGGCGGAAGATCAAGGCATTCCCGAGAGATTCTCTTGGCGATCCAGAGAGCAGAACCTAGCAGCAGGATCGCATAGCATAAATTCCTGGACAGAACAGCAAGGCGGACTCAGAAGTCGTGCTAGACGAGATGGACAGCCAGTCATTGTAGGGGGCGCTCCTGTATTGAAAATTCCTTGGAATCCTGATGCACAAGCCAAAGACATTGTCGGGAGCACATATATTGACGAGCAGACCATTACACCAGAAACCTCTATCCAAGATGCCAGAAGGCACAGCGGGATCTACCCGGAAAACTTCCCTTTGTGTCGATCCAGTCATCACAAAAGCATTCGAGATCGTATCACAAACCTCAGCTCTATGGCTAAGTCTTCATTGCAGCATATGATCAGCTTCGTGGGCTGTTTCGAGCGATGGCTCTGGAGCGTGAAAGGAGGTGAAGGCTTTCAAAATATTGAGGATATACCGCCGTCTGAACTCGACGAATTCCTCGCCGAGTTTTTCTCCATGGTGACCAAGCCGAGTGGCAGCGATTATGATCCAGAATCACTGAACACGATTCGATCGTCTTTGGAGCGTTTTTTGAGGGAGCGAAATTACTGTCACTCAATTAGCAAGTCACCCTTCTTCTGCAAGAGCCAGAATGCTTTCACTCGAAGGAAGGAATCGTTGAGGAAGACTTCAAAGACATCCAACAGTGCTAACGTGTACATTGTATAGCACTACAAGGCATGCTTATCCATGGAAATCTGAGAATCCAGATTCATTGAAATTCCTACAAATAGCCAAGATCGCTATTACAAATCTGCGAACAAGGCGAGGTCACAAAAGGTCACTTGAACCAATGGCCGCATTCTGGCCGGGTTAAAAGTGGGTCATATCTCGGTCAGGGGAAAAGTACTTTTTCTGTGGAACTAAACTGTGTTCAGTGTAAATAAATATCTGGAGCCGTTCTATAGCCCATCTGGCGATAGTCCATGGGATTTTTCAATGATTTTACATACAGTTGCACAAAATATCAGTTGTTTTCCAACACTCTGCCTATCTCTCCAACGTAGAAAACTTCGGATTTGGTACAAACGGGAAGTTCACGAAAAGCTGCACAAACGCTGCACAGTTGCAAAAAATTGAAATGGTGATATTGTCTATATTGAAATCATGGATATCAGATTGAATAAGTCTTGTAATTTAAGCAAAATTTGAGAATACAGTAAAACCTGTGAATACCGACACCTGGGTTAACTGACCAACCTCTAAATACCAGCATTATCCATGGTTCCTGAACTTATTTTTAAAGTATTTTGAACCTTGATAAACCAGAGTCCTTTCAAAACTGACACTATAAGCTGCTCCCTAGTATGGTCAGTCTACACTGGTTTCATTGTACTAACTTGGATTTGTGTAGCTTCTCATTGGTCAGAATTGGAAGAATCTGTCTGGATTACATGTACCATCAAGGTTAATCAAAAAACAATGCCTATAACCTCAACTCAATTTCATAACCTACGATGTACCATACCCACAAAAATTTGAATGCAAATCTGACAATAGAGCCCAGGTACAATACAGACAAGCAAGAGTGGGCTGACATTTTGTGATGTGAAGGACACGGCATAATTTAGTCAGGGTTTGACCCCGATGAGGTGCAGTTCGCATGAAAGATTTTTTTCAGTTAGCTTAAAATATATATTACCTTGTCGTATACTCAAGGTATTTTACAGGCCCTGGGTCTTACGGTTTTTGAATAACAGCATCTCGAAGTAGGGGAAGTGTGCAAAATCGTCTGTTTGGAGATGGAAGCGGCAATATTTCTTTCCCCTTGCTCTGTGGACTTCGCAATCACTGTCAATAAAGGAATAAGACCCCACCCATGGGGTCCCGGGTGTTAAAAGGAATAGGTTCCCACCCGTGTGATTTGCGGGTGTGAAAAGGAATAGTAACCAAACGTCATGATGTGAATGAAATAATGTTGAAAGCGACGTTTAATCACACTCACTCACTCTCACTGTGAAAGAAAAATACAAATTGTGCACACCCCAGGTCATGGAATTAAGAGTCTTGTAAGACTGGTGACTAACTGGGGCACTTGTGGGGTTTCTATGTGTAAAAAGGAATACATATATGTGCATGTTGGACCCATACATTGTGATACATGTATATGGCTGAAATATTAAATCATATTCACTCGATTTCTCACTCTTTCACTCGCGCTTCATTATTGGTAATCTTTCTAATAATTTCAGTGTTCCCACGCGGTCGGGAGAACCGGGATAAACCGGGAAAACGCAAAAAGCTGTTCACGGCCTTGAAAAGTCCTTGAATTTCACTCTTGGGGTCGGGAAAAATAGCATCCATCCATAATTCATGCAATCGAAAATTTCACTGAAGTCAATCCTGCTTGAGAGATTTATTTTTGTCAAAGATCAAAATCTCTAGACGTGTGGAGGTCGTGACCGTCGCAAATGGATGGCCTTGCTCAAAATACACATAAACTGGTTTGGTAAAATGCGTATTACGTCAGCACTTTTGCATGTCAAGATATTGTATTTGATGGCACCAGTCCATTCATCTCCTCGTGGGTTCGTCCGTTTGTGTGAATCGTGTACCTGTCATTCACTTTGTAAGTTACTACAGTCTGATAAAACTGGTGTTGGTAATTGTAATCTTTACTGGTATTGATAATTTACGCAAAATATCTCCTCCAAGCAGCACGCAAATTGCGTGGTTTACGGTTTCCAGGGGCAACGTTTTGAAGGGGGATAACTCCGCTCAATACTTGTAGAACACTTGTACAAAAGTTGTCTCCCTTGGTATTTTTTTCTAGTTTTTTTTGTCTTATCAGTTCTAATATTTTTTCTAACTTGTTCAAACGATATAAAGATGAACAATTATTCTGAAATTAATTTGAGGGATTCTCCAATCAAGATTTTGCAGAACTAGAACACTTTTCAGCCATTTCATTTAATTTTTTTTTTGTCTTTTTTTTTTGTCTTTGGTTTTTTTTTGTCTTTGTTTTTTTTTTGTCTTTGTTTTTTTTTTGTCTTTCATTCTGGCTTTAGTGAGTCTGTATGACAAAAAAGAGCAATACACCTGATTCTTTTAATTTATGTTTCATAGAATGAAAGAAAACGTGAATTTATTTTCAAATATAAAAGTTCATCATTCTGTGCTTTTGAAACATTCTGTCAATTTGGAACATGCTTTGATTTTCGAGTTGTAAGTTGATGCAGTGATCTCAATGTACATCATCATCATAATAAAGGAGTTATTTGTTCATCTTGAGCTTGACTAGTTTTGATCCATATCACCTAACGGTCTCAAATTTCCTCCTGGCAATGTATAATGTAATAGCTGATTTGAAGCCTCCATTGAGTCTGGAAAAAGACTTGATAGGTCTTGAAAAAGGTATGGAAAAGGTCTGGAATTTTGAAATCCCCAAGGTGTGGGAACCCTGTAATTTGCACGTTGGAAAACTTTGGTAGAATACATGAAGCAGGGCTTCATGTTTAGAATTAGTGTGCGAGCTAAAAATAGCTCGCGTCAAAATATTTAGGAGAGGGTATTTACAAGTCAGGCGACTGATTGCAATATAATACAATATAAAATGTGACGGTATACGTGAGCTAAAAATCACTCTCGTATCATGAATTTACGCGAGTGTTTGCGTGCAGGTGAGCTATCACTCGCGCTAAACACAAAGCCCTGATGTAGTACAGAGTGCACTGCTGATAGTTTTGTATGTATAATTAACTTTCAGTGATAAGATTAGATTTGCAGTATACTATTATTTGTAATCAACTGTAATTCGCAATTCTATTGCAGTTTGGCACGCGAAAAAGTGAAATTAAAACACCTCGTTCAAAGTATACATGTACCAATTTTCTCTGTGCATTTTGCAATGGATTTGCCATGGATATTGTATCAGGGTTTGCATTGTGGAAATATATGAACTAGTTCATCAGACCAGTAACCATCAACATGACCTAGTCCATGGTTAATTTGGACTACGTAGTCCCTAAATTGGCTTATTAGAAATCATGTATAATCAAGAAAGAAAATTCGCAGGACTAGTGCACCAAAAAAATGGACTAGGCCTTGATAATTTTTTAGACTAGAACTAGCCATTGTCATGGCGTCGTTCTCTCACACGTTAGGTGCTGATCGAACCTGTGCTGACAGCCTTATGGCCAGGTACATGTATGATAGTCAATGAATATGAATGAGAGAGATCAGATGACACCAGTCCGCTCTCAGCCAATCAGCTCACTGGTTGCGGAGAAAGAAAGTTGATTATCTGTGCATGTATGTACGCCTAACTAACGATTTTGACAGAAAAGTCGAGATTGCCATTACAAATCTAGGGTAACTGGGATTGCACACAAGGCGAGGTCACGAAAGGTCACTTGTACCAATGGCCGCATTTTGGCCAGGTTGAAAGTGGGTTGTATCTCGTGGGGGGGGGGGAAAGTATGTTTTCTGTGGAACTGAATTTTGTTCCGGGTAAATAAATATATATCCTTCTATTAATGAATCTATGCCGAAGTGATTGCACACAGTTACAGAAACCTCTCCACACGTTTAATTCGCTGTTGTCTAATACCTCCGCCATTTATCGATCTACATTGTAACTCAAAAACTTGTGCTTTCTGTGTGTGCATGGTACTTGCCCAGAAACCTAAGCTAGCGAGAATCTGATTGGCGGCATGAATTCGTCTCTGATTGGTTAGCGATAAATGACCCCATTATCATAAATCCCATGGGATGTTCGTACGGGTACTAACTGCGGTAGCCATGTGTATCAGCCGTATAGAGTATGAGGTTCTCATGACATCAGATTGTAAATCTACTGTAAGGGTCCAGCTTCTCGAAATAAGAGCATGAATTCCTTGATAGGAATGGCATATGTCAGTTATCCACATGGTATTCACTATGCCCATTCAGGCTTAGATCTAGGGTCCCACAGCGTCCTTAAAAAGGACACTGGTATGAAATCAAATGACTGATTTTTGCATAAAATCAAATGATTTTATTTCAGAATACATACTTGAAACAGCCAGAAAGTGAAGTGAAATGTAAACTGACATTAAGTGTTGCAAGAATACACCCAAAAATCCCAAAATGAACAAATTTTTCATCATATGTATGGCAAATTATGCACTTTCTGACTTCTTGGAAGACATCTTGGAAATTGCATTTTTTCAAATACGGGCAGTGTTATTTCAAATAAGGACTCTCGTTAAAATATCTGGATCTAACCCTGCCATTGTAGTGTTCTGATCAGCACGGATAGGAGTTCCAACTGGAATGAGCTCTGTGCTATATAGCCTGATGTCTGATTGTATGGTAATCCATATGCTATCCTTGCTTTGGTGAGTTTGAAAAAGGAATGTCAGGGAGTTCCAACTCAGCGCACCATGCCACATCATTTGGACTGCCTTATGCCAGCTTCTAGTATGCCGTAATTTCAAAAAGCTCCGTAAGATATATAACCTCTGCAGGCCTTGCATTTGGAAAGTTTGAGGGCAAGGCCAATCTGGTGGAATTAAGGGCACTACGGTCTGGCTGGCACAAAATTACTTGGAAGTTAGTACATGTAGCGGGCATCAAGGCCAGTAGGTATAGGGCATCCAAGGCAATGGCCTGCCTCTGTTTGTACAGTGGTTACAAATGTGATGTGCAGCTTTTATGTGCATGGCTCTTGGCCAGTCCACATCATCCGTTTTCAAATGGAGCAGAATGGACGTAGTACAGCTCAAGGAGACGCTGTCCCTTGTGCTTTTGTGAAGTAGTTGAGCATCATTTATTCATTCTGTAAAATATACTGGATATGTTCCTCATCTATCGTATGCAGATGAACACTTCCTATGTCGATCAACATCGATCTGAATGAATGCATGTTTCGATATTCGACACAATGTAGTCAGAGGTTGTTCCATGGTTCAGGAAGTTACAACCTCTGACATTATGAGAAATGAACTAGTTGACTGGTGCAAAATTCAAACTTGCTCTGCACATACATGTACTTGTACCTTGCTTGTACATGTCCAAGAAAATAGCTGCTTTAAGATATGATAATATATTGTCATTGAAATACATCTACATTGATGATCAAATTAAAATTCTTACTTAATACTACAGCAGCTGAAAATAATTAATGTTCATAATCATATGCATACAGATGTTACCCTCTTCGTACTGACACTCCGATCGTTCTTTATTGCCAGCGCCGACATGGAGGGATCGCGGCGACTCGCAGCTGGAGTGGAGAAGTTATCGCGGCAAGTCGGAAAGGACCAGACGGCAAGAGGTCATACGATCCCGGATACCCAATGTGAATGACAAGCCGAAGTCCACTGTTCGTGGACTCATAGGGTCAGTGGGGAGGTTTGAGATTTGGATGTACGGACAAGATGCTAACAACTACCGCTTCATGGAGACTCTAGCGCCAGAAGTACTGGACCGAAATCTTGCTGAGTTCTTCACTGTCGTGAAGAAACCGGACGGTGGAGAGTATGATCCAGATTCGTTCAAAGCGATCCGTTGTTACTTGGACAGGTTCTTGAAAGAGAACAGATACCCGTATTCCATCAGTAAATCGCAAGAATTTGTCCGCAGTCAAGAAGCGTATATGCAGAGAAAACAGTCCCTGAAACGTCACCAAACAATCCAGGCAGTCATATTTGCCAAATGATCAGAAAGTGGGGAACCAGTTTTGAAGATCCGAGAGACAATTAATCTAACTTTCCTCCCATTAGTTAATGTACGGTACATGTACCTCAGTTTTCTTTGATAAACATCATAAACGTACATGTAGCAATCATGAACATGGAACCAAATCCTTATTCCGGGTTGTCGGTGTCACTTTCAAGTTATGGTTTTCAGTCTTCCCTCTAAGAAGTTGCTCAGTATTTTCAATTTTGTTTGCAGATACATGCAGGAAAAGTGTATGTGATTTATATATGCTGTATGATATATATATCTACATGTAGAGTACCGGGTACCAGAATAATAGACAGTAATTATAAGGTAGCATTAATCTTAATTTCTGATGAAGTTAGTAACAATTGATTTTCCTGAGTAAAATTATAGTCACACCTGTCTAAGGGACTATCATCGGGGTTGAATTTTTTTTTTTGAAAGGTTCCCTGTCTCAGCTGACGGGTACAGAGAGATTTCTACCCGTCTCCTCCAAACTGTAGCATGAACACATGAATTATATGATATGCTGATGTTCATTTTGTGTTTTGTGATGTTGCATAGATATGGGAAAGGATATCTTCCATGGACTTAGTAGTTTAATTTGTCTCATTCATAATGCATTAACTGATCTGTTGGCAGTTTCCTGCAATTCATATTGAAAGTTTTTGAGCAATAATTAATTAACAATGATAAATAATTATATTTTTGTGGTGGGTGAGCACGGGTTCCTGTTGTTTCAATGTCTTTTGCCGAGAACAACAGGAACTTAGTAATGTGATGTCTAGAACTGTAATATCACTTGTCTTTATTGCACCATGTAAGCGTCCTGTCCATGTCTTGTGTGCTGTCCTCAGTGTTAATAGGATAGATGCAGGGTGTCTGGTTCCCTGTAACTTAATTTCAAAGATTTGAAGTTCTTTGAAGCAGCAGGAATGCAACTTGGCTGGGTGGTGCTTAGTTGGTTCGTCACAATATTACTGAAATAATGTTGAAAGCGACGTTAAATCCTATTCATTCTCACTCCCTATTTTTGGCTACCAGTGACTTGAGACAGGTTACATATTTTTTCACCCGTCTCATGCAAAAAAAGTACCTGCAGGAGACAATGAGAAAGATGTTAATTTTGACCCTGAATCCTGCTGGGGGAAACAGCAAAAAATGGTCTCTTAGAGCAGATAGTCCTTTACTAAAGGAAATACCATGAAAAAGTCATTAGGTGTTCATGTATGTTTACATATATTTGGGTCTTGACGACAAGTGGGTGCTTTATAAAAGTGAACATGAGAACATCTTGACTGTATAGGGTGAAAGTGTGGTACATGTAGGCTCATTGCTGTTACCTTAATACATGGTCCATGTATCTCCAGAATTTAGGCAAGGGCATTTGTTATCAGTAAACATTTCTACTTTATAAAATCATGCAACGTTTTACAGTGTCCTAGGTACTGGCAAGAACAGATAATGTTAGTAAAACCTACGAGGGAACATCATTTTATAGTGAAATAGAGAAGTTCAAAAGGACAGATTTTAGCTTTCACGAAGGGATTTCCTGCAAAGGGAAAAATGCTGAAACAAATACATGTATATGCAGAGATAAAACATCAATAGAAAAAAACCTTAATGGTCATGAACGATCAACCGAGCAGTTGAGACCAAACTTTGACACCCCCGCCCCCCCTTCCCACCAGGCCGCCAATATCAGATTTTTCTGGTGACCTATTCATACATATTTTAAAATTGAATGGGAGTGTGATCCCTGGCCAAGGTAGATACTCCATGTAGGAAGCTATTGTCCGAGTCTTTGTGCAGCTGAAAAGGCTCCAGTCGAGACATATTGCTGTCCCCAGACTTGGCTATTGTATGCATTGTCTCGTGATCCTTACATCATGGCCCTGGCCGAGCATTCCTCAAATCATATTAGAAAGTACACATGTACATTGATCAGTGTCAGGACAACAATATAACAAGCTGAACATGAGACTTGGTTCAGTATCTCACCTATGCTTGTAAAACAAATCTGCAGATGAATCACTCAAATTTGGTTACTTCATTACCAATAACTGCACTGATGACTTCACTGAACATTTCGTCATCTCAACCACCTGATCATCACACAATATCGTAAATCTTTTCACATGTATACAAGATGTTAGCCTCTTGGTACTGACACTCAGATCGTTCTCTATTGCCAGCCCTGACTTGGAGGGATCATGGCGAACCACAAGAGGAATGGAGGAGAGGTCGCGGCAACTCGCGATCAGGAAGGGTGAGACGGCAAGATCTGATACGATCTAGGATCCCCAATGTGGAGGACAAGCCGAAGTCCACGGTTCGTAATCTTGTTGGCTCGGTGGGGAGGTTTGAGGTTTGGCTGTACGAACGGGATGCTGACGACTTCCGGCACATAGAGACTATACCACCTGCAGAACTGGACAGAAACCTCGCGGAGTTTTTCTCTGTCGTGATGAAACCCGATGGTGAAGAGTATGATCCGTCATCCTTAAAAGGGATCCGTAGTTACTTGGATCGTTTTTTGAAGGAAAACAATTACCCCTGTTCCATCATCAAATCCAGAGAGTTTGCCCAGAGTCAAGTAGCATACCGGCAGAGAAATCGGTCTCTGAGACAACGCCGAATAATACAGAGGAGCACCGTTGACCTGCCAACTTCTCCCATATGAGAACCGTATGCTCAGAGCATCACCACAATCATTTCGAACCTTGAATTTATTTTAATTTGAATTGAATTATTCACCAAACAAACTACAGCAAGCAATACTAGAAAATACAGACTAGATAGAGTAATGAGTTGACAGTGTGTGTCAGGGGGTTTGTTCTATCTCAAGAGAGAAACTTTATTTTGTGACAGTTCAGCAGCGAGAGGGCAAATTTGTGAAATAACAGAATGGTGAATACTGATACATGGGGGTATGAACACTGATCAATTGCCTGATTGTTAAACACATACACTCGTCCCTCATTATAATTCACACTTTGGGCGAGTCCCACTATAGTGAGTTTCATCACAGACCCCCCCTCCCCACCCGTCCTTATTTCACATACATAATGGGGGACACAACAATGCTATACTGAAACTCGCTTTATACTGAATCGTGTTATGAGGGAAAGTATACTCAAGTAGTTGTGTGTCATCTGTATCTCGGCTTTATCCATGGAATTGCTCCTCAGACAGTTTCTCGTAAGAGGCGACTTACTGAGGAATACTGAGGTGTGAAAAGGAATAGGACTCCACACATGTGGTTCCCCGGTGTGATATGACTGAAATATAGTTGAAAGCGATGGTAAATCATATTCACTTACTTATCCATCGATTACATCCAATGACTGAAATAAGTACATGTACTACCGTTGTGATCAACTTTAATAACTATTCTAATACAATGTAGGATAATTGTATCTGGTATAGAAAGACTTTCTGTCTGAGAAATACACGTAACTTTTTTTTTGTCAAAGAAAGTGCAAGAAAATATTAAGGAGCTTGTAGACTGTTTGGAAAGTAAAATGTTGTTTGTGTTATTTCTGCAAGACGTACATGTATTTGAAATGAATAATACAATTATGGGGTTACCAGGATTATTTTTGCATAATCTGGGAGTTGTTTGTTTGGTCTAGTTTAATGATTTAACCATATTCTGATACATGCATATAGGATTTCCATGAAATATGTCTACGTGTATTTTCACGGAATAAACACATCTTTGCCAAGAAGTTAAATTCATTTTCTTCAAAATAACTCGGGTTTTCTACAACAATGTTAAATGAAGAAATATCAATGTTGTAAAACTTTTGAAGTGATAAGTGCAGCGGCCTTCCCGGGATTTTATACTTATTTTGAGAAAATGTTTTAGCTAGTGATACAATACCCTGCTACTAAAAAAACGTCAATATGCTTAATGTAATGAATATTTATTTAAAGGAATAGACAACCTTTGATAAGCGTATATTGCAAATGAAAGAACAATTCCAGGAGTGTCCAAAACGATTTTTATTTCAATTTTGCAATTTTTTCCAACCGAATAAGAAGCCGTCAATGATAAATTCTGTGGCTTGTAAGGGCGCCGCCATTACGGCAAGTTTAGTGACGTCACTGGTCCGCAGAACACTGCAGTGAACTGTGAGGAAACACAGTTTGCCATGCACTGGAATAATCGCAGCCCGATAGGCCAGCAGGTGTGGCTATACATTCTTGTATTCTGTACCCTGTAAATACTGGCTAATGTTTGTACAATAACAATGATCATATCCTTGTTGAGAAATCGGGGTTGATCTGTCGTCTAGACTGTCTTAAGTGTCAATAAAAACACAGCATCGAGTTGTCTGATAAAATATGCTTTCGTTATAGGCCAATACTTTTCAGCTGATCACTATACGCCAACATGCGTCCACATAATTCGGCAGTAACTCGCTGAGATTGTTTAATGTAACCGAAATTGGGAATAATTCTGATTTCTGTGTTACCAATTCAAAGAATCGAACCTCAACAAAGACCGGCACTCAGCCAGAAAACGAAACTAAATCTGCCTTAGCTGGAGGCTCATTTCTCCGGGAAAAGATTGTCCGGAGATTTTTCTCACCGTTGAACTGTTACCGAAAGAAACTGTTCAGCATGACACGGCCGTTAAACACCCACCCAAATATCTAGCGTGCGAGAAAATTTACCTGAGAAAGTTTATGGAATAAATCCTTGTCAGCTAATGTCAGCACTTGCACATGTGCTCGTCTGATCGTTTCCTAACAGGACATCTCACAACAGAGCCGACTAAACGAAATCCGCGACCCGGCCGGCTTCTACGGTACATACATCCTCGACCGATTTCTACGGTAGATCGTCTTCAATGGGCTCGAACACGCCTGACACTTCTTGTATCCCTCGACACTGCCCCCGAGCAGTGTAGATGAAAGCATGGTTTCGCCCAGCCAGCCATTGTCATCAGTCAGGTTAAAACTCCAGGAAATGCAAGGCGTCGGATACTTGGAAAAAGTTGAAAATCACTTCCTGCCATGTTTGCGCTCTGGCCCATTGACGTCATGAGCTAGTTGTCACGTGAACATCACTCGGCCGCTCATTGGTTAAACCATAAAGATGGCATAAAGATGGCGGCTCCCTTCATTCAACACATCTGGTTATTTTCCCAATGTTTGGGAGTATTTTTCTTCGTTAGAAAGAATCTCAAAACTAGGAAAAAAATATTTTTGGGCACAGTTTGGATTGTTCTTTCAGTCGCAGTTTACGTTTGCCAAATGTTGTCTATTCCTTTAAGGTGGAAATAAATATTCCCGCTGTGTTTACATAGTCTGTTCAAAATATTTCCCTTGCAAATAACTCCTAAGCTAATCATATGGAGAACTCTTTTGAGTGAAATGGCCGACCAGGCACCCCATCTACTGCTTCTCAGTGATGCAAGTCCTTTGGTACTGTGTAAAGGCTCATTTCCACAGCACAGGTCGCGACAACCACAACTGCAAACCACAACTACATGTAGTTTGGCACATTTCCACAGCACGCATTATGACAGCGATACACCTGCCATTTCAGCCATTCAACGAAAGAAATTCCTCTCAACATAGCCGGGCTAATGATTTCTCTCCTCTCTGATTGGTCAATAGTTCAGTGACAACGCGTTGAAATAGCCCTGGCTCTGATTTTGTCGCGGGTCAAAATTGTGGTTCTGATGTCGCGATTGACGCATGCTGTGAGTGTTGCACCATTGATTAACATGAGGGCTATTTTTTTTATGTGTTTGTCGCTGCGAAAATGCGTACTGTGAAAATAGGCCTTTAATATGGGAAAGTCTGATCTGTTTGAGTAATCCGGATATATGCTATCGACCTACATGTATATACCGATCCTAAAAAAACTGAATTCTGAGGAAATCAATTATTGCATTCTCTGTTACAAGGTTGATGGGTATCCCAACAAAAAGTTGAATTTGATGGAGAAAAACATGTTACTACATGGGAAGTTCATCATGTAAGGATCTTCAAACCTGGAACACCATGTGTAATACAGCTTGTTGGGGAGCTTTTCCAGGTTTTACATGGTTCCCTACATGTAGTCACCTATTGTGTTTCCCTTACATAGCGAATAGGCCTACTGCATTAGGGATTACATTACTTAGAAGGTGATAGGCATAACCTTTGACCCCTACTATTGCCAAAATGGCCCAAAACAACTGCCTACTTTCCATGTAATTTCTATACTTCAAACAATAAATGCAGGCCTTATTTTTTCAAAATCTGGCGTGAACGATTTACCGTTCGCGTGATTTTTAGCGTACGTAACCGATCGTTCGGTTATGCACCAACTTCGTTGCGTAACCGATCGGTTACGTGAAAGGTTACGTAAATTTTCGAAACAATTTGGAGCCACGTGTGGAAAAATCAAACCAGACACGGCTTACTCCAACTAAAACGTATTATTTCATTAATTATTTCACGTGAGTTCGGTGTTTATTACTAAAAAATACGCTTAGTTATGTGAAGATCATCTACAAATGTAAGACAGAGCGTCATTTATTCAGAAAAGTTTGTTGAAACGCGTAAAACGCACCTTGTTTACAAGCTTCTGCAACGAAATCCCGGAAGCCCCTCCCCACGTTAAAGATATCAAATTGAAGGGCAACAACTCTGCTTTCATTTCAACACAACCTTATTTCATGTCACGTAGTAAAAATGGGTCGATTTTATTGGGTGAAAATGGTCATGTGTTCCGAATCCTTCTCATTCAACCCCAATAAACCCGCGAAAATTCTGATCACCTGACGTAACCCGACTTCCTGATTGGTTAAACTGCTCCAACTGCTCATTAACATAAAATATCGTTGAGTTACGAATTCGACGGAGTCAAAATGTTGTTTGGTTTCGCTGAGGGAAGCCACATGTCGCGTAAACAAAAGAATTTTTACCGATTCACTTGGAATGTTTAATAAATATTGAATATTCGTTATGCTACGAGTAACCAGGAATACATACCGTGACATCTATAAGAATTTAGACGAGTTATTTAGTCGAGATGAAGCAAAACAGACCGTCCATCGGCATCGGTAGTATTCTGAACGTGATAAAATTCCTTACGTGAGTTTTACGGTACACTATTTTTGCCGAAATGCGATTCCTAAATATTTCTGAAGCTGTAAAATGCCAAATATGTTCTGAATGTATGTTCAGGGTTTCAAAATGATTTATTGTGCATCAAATAACATCCATTATTTCAATGTATTGGTCAATTCCAACGACCAGACAGTCGCCACTTCTCGGCAAATAGATTTCAGTGCTGACCTATTTCCATCTGGGCATGCGTAATTGTCTCGCCAGTGAAAACGAAACCACTCCGACACAAACAATTTAACTAGGCCATAAGCAATTCATGATTTATCAAACAACCACGGCCATGTAAATTAGCCTGCCAGTCGACAAAAGGAGAAAGAGGAAGTGGACGGTATACGCGAAAGTATCGCTGTCGCCACTTTTTATTTTATTTTCACTTTGTGCAGACAGACAATGCCGACTTGTGACTTGCTGGCAGATAAAATTCGCCCCACGTGAACGGTGACCGTTCGCGTAAAATATGATTTGCGTAACCTTCACGTAACCTGAACGAGTGTTCGCGTAAAAAAATAAGGCCTGTAAATGTCACTTCTTGTGGCCGCCTACTTCTATGCCTTCCACCTGTTACTTCAAAACTTGGCATCCATGTTACTGTACAATGGTCATAAAATTATCAGATGGAACCAGTTTGCATGTGGACTGGTCTCACTCTCTTCAATTCAATTCCATTATCCAAAAGAAGCATTTCACCTCTGATACTTTAAATTTGGATCTGATATAATATATGCTCTCATATGAAGAGAGATATATTTCATCATACAAGTGAAATTTTGATCAGATATCTGAATGCAAACCTGTACATGTAGTTCTTTATTTACTTTTTTTCTTATAATTTATTTGCTGGTTCACAGATCTCTCCTGTCTAAATCTTTGTTTTATAATATATTTGAATACCCCTTACATGGAAAGAAGATTCAGAAATAATAATGTACAAATCTAGTCACTGACCAGTATACCATGGTGAACGGTTCATTTTGGTTCCCACTAATCGATGTATAATAGCACTGATTCTGATATATTAAAGGTGGTGGTGTCCCACAAATTATTTCAGCCCTGTTAGAAGACTGAAAATCTATAAGATCCTCCAAATTTAGTTCACCAATAACAGCATTACAGAGAGGTTACACTGACTGTAAAGTGTATTCTTGGTTTGTGCTTTAGAATATATTAACCAGAAGACTATACTGTGAAGTCATGTGACTCTGCCAGTATGTCGGCACCTCTTCCCACTTCCCTTATATGTGTTGTAAGTTGTAAGACCATATGACGCCATCTGAGCACCTGAATACATTGATGTGTAAAATAAAAAGTTTTGGATTGTGAACAAGCCTATTCATGATTTTTCTTGGTTATATGCCCTTTATTATCTGACCTTTAGAAAGGTGGTTCATTCTCATTTTTTGGGAAAAAAAATTTAAACTCTCAAAATGGTAATTGAATGATAAAATCCGTCAATGAAACTGGTACAGGTCCGAATACTAACGTACCGGTATCTCAAAATATATTTTTGAAAGACATCATAGATGTTTTGGAGAACTGTAATTTGTACATTCAGCGCTGTCCAGGGAAGTCTCCTGCCATTTTATAGTGCTAAAATTTTGACATTTAATTTTAATGTCCTGTTAAAACTTCCTGAGGAGAAATGTGTTTACCTGGACTAAATGCTGTGGCTAGGGCTGAGAATGGTACGGAAACCATTGCGACTAGCTCAGCTGTACATAACCAAAACTGGCATCAATAACCTGGATCTCAGTCTAGTCCGCACAGCTCGTATCTTCTATCGAATGCAAAGCATGAATGTAAGATCTGACTGGGAAGGTACTTTACTGTATATGATACTAACAAATAACTCGACCGAGATCCTCTTTGAAGTAGCAGGAACACAACTGGGCTGGGTTGTGCTTAGTTGGTTCGTCGTGATATAGCTGAAATATTGTTGAAAGCGACGTTAAATTCTATTCACTCACTCGACCGAGATCCTTACTAGTTACAGGAAATCAAATCTCCAAAGTCCTGTGTAGCAAGGTAAATTATGATAACTACAGGTACTCATCTGACTATATATATAACATTCAAATTGTGTATGAAAATTAAAACTGTCACTTGTTGCGTTGTTGTATGCAGTACATCTGACCCTCGGTTCTCTCTTGCCAGTGTTTGGTCATTTCATGGGCGTGGACGACTGGGAGACCGGCCAGGGCGTTCCGTCTGGGAGACGTTGGAGGTCCCATCGCCAGGGCCGCGGATCCTATGTTCTGAGCCGGATGCAAAATGTAGATGACAAACCCAAGTCATCCGTCCGTCACATGGCCTCATCAGTCAGCACCTTTGAGAGATGGCTCTGGAACTCCTCAAACGGGGACACTAGGGTAGTCGAGGACATCCCACCGACAGAACTGGACGTCTACCTATCTGAATTTTACACTGTTATCCGGAAGCCAGAGGGGGAAGACTACGGCCCAAGTTCCCTGAAAGCGGTTCGCTCCTGCATTGATCGTTTCCTGAAGGACGTGAATTACCCGTGTTCTATCACCAAGTCGCCTGAGTTCATGAGGAGCCAAGAAGCATACAAGATACGGAGAGCGGAACTGATGAAGAATGCTAGAACAGGAACCAATCAGTTGATGAAGCTTCCTACATCTTCACCAGGAGCCAGTCTGCTGATGGAGGTTCCTGCATCTTCATCTGGAAGCAGTCTGCCGTTGAAGCTTCCTATTTCTTCATCTGGAACCAATCTGCCGATGAAGACTCCAACATCTTCATCTGGAACCAGTCCAGTTGATGTTTCTGGACTAGAAAATTAACGTGTTTCCCTGGTGACCTTGGCCTACATGTAATAAACAAGGCTTTAACCCAGTGTGATTCAGTTACTCTGTCTCACTTCATGTACAAGGTTGCCCTTGAGGGGAACAGTAGTAGCTGACCGAATTTGTTGTTGTCTGCCGGAGCAACATAGTTGCTCTTCTCCAAGGACACTTAATATCCCTTGATTAAGGATGAGAATGACTGCTGAGCTTGACAGGTTTGAAATGTGTTTGGCCAAAATTATTCTTTGAATGGTGAAAATGTTTCTGGGACTGGTGGTTTGATTGTAAATATTTCTAAATTATATAAAATGTATCATATACATTTACTTGTCCCTATTGTCATGTATATCACCAAGACTGGGAGTGGTGTCCATGGTTAGAGAGATTGTTTCAAAAGAACTATACATCAGTCTTTCGTTATTGAAAATGGGAGGAGTGCTGTAAATCACTCCCCTAGTATGGTTTTGGCAGTGAAAATCGCACTGTTTAAGGCTTTTTAGTTTAAGAGAAGTTGTTGTAAGGAGTGCTGTTTCCACTCGCCTAGACCAATTTTAGGAGTTTGATTAGGAGTGTGGTAAACGAATGACTGTTATACATCATGTTTCACTGATACCGTGATCTGATAATGGATGGTTTTTGACCAGTACACATCAATACATTTTTGAAAAATGAAGAATTTTTTTTAAAAATCTTTAGTTCCAGGTTTGGGTTTACCAAACTTTGGGTATACTTTGGCCATAGGAAAAAGAAGAAGTCTATTTTAGTTTGAGCTAGGTCAAAGGTCAAGTTTACGCTGGCCAGAAAACCTACAAAAAATGGAAAATCTGCCAATACAAATTATGAATGGGCTCATAAATTGGGCCTGCATCAAAGCTTAAGATGAACCCCATTTATTGAGGTTAACGGTCAAAGTCAAATAGACCAGAAAATGGAGGTGGGAAAATAGTGTGGTGTCCTAAATACAAGTGCATCTTTCATTGGGTACAAAAATATGCAAATTATGAACATTCTATGTCTGTGTTATTCTCCGGTGCGAATGCTTTATTGCATGGGCAAACATGTATATTGCAGCTCATCAACTCTTGTTTGACATAACTACCCTGGACTTTTTTTGCAAAGAAAATACAATGAAACTATTTTTTTTAAAAGCTGCCTCACGATGTATCTTGTAAATATGGGGAAAAAGAAAGAGCGAATATACAACTGTACATATGAATTAACTCCATACTGTGCTTCTCCACGAGATCAAAATTTTATGGAATTCAGGTCACTGGTTACAGAGAAAAGATATGTTCAGACAAGAAGGTGCTGTTACAGTTTTGTTTGCACATTGTTGGCCTATAGCATTGTCTTTGAAAGTACATGTAGCATATGACCCTGTGAGGAGTTTTTTTTTGTATTTTACCCCACAGCCCTCCCCTCACAGTTTTCAAACTTCTCACCCAAAATATATGGTTAGTGGTTGAAATACATTGAGATTTCTAGGTTGCCCTGTGGGCAAATGACTTACTTAAAGCTGCTTCGCCAGGGCTGTTTTAAAGGTTTAGTGTAGTGCTGAACGTGACGTTAAACATTAATTCTCTATCTCTCTCTCGGCATAAGATCCTGACGCCTTCAGTTTTTGCTTGATTAAATTTCAATAAATGTACTCTTCAAAAAATAAATTTGTATGCTTTCTGAAAGCTTCATCTGGGGAATCAGAATTTAGTGACAACTTTGTTCTTCTGATTACTATACATGTACAACTGAATTATTTGAACGAAAATAGTGTGTTTTAATTTAACATTCAAATGTCCTCGCTAATCTTTTCTAAAGTATTCATCAGATCTACATTTCGGAAGTATTCATCAAAAGTAATTGATCCTTTAGATTAATATAATAAACATTTCAAACAAGATTAGCACAACTCTTTTTTAATTTCATCTTGGAAATGATTTTAGATCAGTAATGTGATAAATGACCAACAAAAAAAACTTAACTAAATCACTTATCTTTAGAACGGATTCAAATGATGCACTCTTATTTAGTGCTATATATGTACAACATTGTGTACAAATTTCATGAATTATGCAAAATGGTATAGGAGTTTAACTTACAAGATCAACATTAAAAACGTGGTAAAAAATTTAATGGAGAAAAAGAGCAAAAACTACAGAGGAGCAATTGTCATAAATTTATGACCGGTAGTTTCTAAATGAAGTTATTATTTGTTAAAAAGTTTGAAGATGGTAAATTACATGATCAATTGATCAACAAGTCTTAGCCACGGCACATAATTGTAATTGTGCATGAATCACCTGTATTGCTCACCTAGTAATCCAAAAGTGAGCATCTTCAGATATCTTGTCTGACAGCTCATTATCAAAGCTGATTGTCTGTATACAGTAGTACTTTTGCATGATTTTCTTTCACCAGCCCATAGAGTGAATAATATATATTTTACATGTAATAATTTTGAAAACGAAAAAAAAAAATTGAAGGTTTGAAGCCAGTTTAGGAAAATTGTATCCTTATATATGTGTTATACTCTGTAACCTTACATGTACATTGTACTGGGATTTTTCCAACTTGTTCAATGACTGTACGTATATTAATTAAATAAATGATATTCTCTGAATCTACAATTCTCGTTAATCAAGTCATTAAATTCTGATTTAGTCCAGTTGCTACAAGTATCGTTCTACCTGTCTAAAACGACAATTTAGGGACCAAACTTCCATGTCTGTTTTGACAAGGTTCTGCTTTACAGGGATTTAAAATAATGACCTGAGGTGGCTCATTGGGACCGTGACGAATGCCGGTAGTCAGAGGTTGGTCGGTTTAAACAGGTTTCACCATTATACTCCTGGATAGGGCCTACTTCCTTCTCTGTTTCCATGTTGAGCATGGTGTTTTCATGTTAAAAAATAAAGCCATTGGCTTCATGGTACATGAACAATGTACATTGACTATTAAGGTGGCTAACCAGTGTAGACAGAAACCCATGCCATTTTCTTCATATTCAGTTTAATATTTCTCGATTTGATATGGATTCCAGATACGGAATAAAATTTGGGGGTTTCCACACAGTTTTTACCCCTCGGCCAATTTTGGCCATGGGGTATTGTCGTCGTCTTGTACGTCCGTCTGTCCGTACGTCCGTACGTCCGTACGTCTGTACGTGAGCGAGATAGCCGGAGAACGGTTCCACTGAAGAATTCCAAATTTGGTATGCTTATTTACCTAGTCAAGGACCAGAAGCCTATTTAATTGGGACCTGATTGGGTGAAAACCTTGGCGGCCATCTTTAATTTTATGCGAAATGGATAATGATCCATATCTCGGAAACCATTCAACTGTTCAATACGAAAGTTGGTATACGTCATCGATACATCAAGCAACTTTCAATAAATTACCAAACCGGCTTTTCTGATTAGCTGGAAATCCTGGAGGCCATCTTTAATTTATGCGAAATCGATAATGATACATATCTCTGTTACCATTCAGTTGTTTTATATGAAAGTTGGTATACATCATCGATACATCCAGATACTTTGAATCGGGACCTGATTGACCGAAAACTTTGGCGGCCATCTTTAATTTATGCAAAAACTTTAATGATATATATCTCTGATCCAATTTAAGTGTTCTATACCAAACTTGGTATACAGCATCGATGTATCAACTGACTTGCAATGAATAACCACATCAGTTCCTCTGAGTGGGGAGAAGGATGGTCGGCCATCTTTAATTATGCAAAATCATTAATGATCTCGTTCTCTGATACCGTTCAAGTGCACGATGTAAAATTTGGTATACATCATCGATGCATCAAGAGACTTACGACAAATGACAGTTCTGGTTTCTCTGATTGGGCGGAAACCTTGGTGGCCATCTTTAATTTATGCAAAATCTTTAATGATGTATATCTCTGATACCATTTCAGTGTTCTATACGAAAACTTGGTATACAGCATCAATGTATCAAGAGAATTTTCAATGAATAACCACATCAGTTCCTCTGAGTGGCGGGAAGGAAGGGTGGCCATCTTTAATTTATGCGAAATCATTAATGATCTCTATCTCTGATACCGTTCAAATGCTCGATGTAAAATTTGATATACATCATTGATGCATCAAGAAATTTATGTAATGAATACCGGTTTCTCTGATTGGACGGAAATCTTGGGGGTCATTTCTAATTGCAAAATTTTTGATAATCTGTATATTTGTGACTTGACTGCTTGGTGTTCCTGACATCTTGGTTCAAATTGAATACATTATGAATGTACCCAGAGCCGAGGGGTTTTTTGATGCGCAGCTTCGTATTAAATATTTTTAACCGTCAGTGATTTGGCCATTTCGCTAATTTTCAGTACTGTTACATGTATTACCATAAATGTTTACTGCTATGTGAATGCGTAAAATCCATGTCATTCCCTCCATACTTCATGTAAATGTTCCAAATTCAGAATAGATGAGAAATTTCAAATGAAAATTGAGGGGTCCCTCACTACATGTACTTTTTGATATAATAAAGCAGGAAGACGTTAAGTTCATGAAATTCACATGTTGTTTTCAGTCAGAGCTGAGGTGATGTCACACAATGTGTCGGTGTGATTGTGACGATGTATTATGACATTACGAAACCATGACGTTCAGAATGCAGTGACATGTCGCTGAAGTGTTTCTTTACTGCACTACAACTTGCGCAAATGACCATTTTGGATACTGACAAGCCACCTAATACTAAGAAACTATAAGTTGAGCAGAGTAGACAAATTTACACTAATTTTTAATTTAGCACAGCTGGTGTTCATTGAGGGCTTGATTTCTTGTGTCCATAATGAACCCTAAAAATTAAGAAAAATAATGTTTTCATAAGCATGCACAATGGTTATTGTACGCATGGTCAGTTTAAGAAAGTTTATATTTTAGGGAAAGGGCGAAGGGTGGATATAGGACTATTTTGTTGCTTTGTTAATCAATTTCACAAAGGAAACAACAGTTAAACTTGAGAAAGAAAATCTATCTTGTAATTTATTTGTTTGTCTTATTTGATTGTGAATTGTATGAAAGCAGACATCCCTTTCCTCAGCCGACTTTTGAAATAGAATCTCCAAATGAACACCTGCACTTGACAGATGTACATTTCACACAACTGTTCTAAAACACCCAAATAATTGCATAGTTAGCACTTTATAGACACAAGTGTTATAAAATTCAAGTTTTGCATATACTGTACAATGTACATGATACACCAAAAATTGGATCACAAGCTGAAAAGGCAGAGAAAGAGCTTCGAAAGTAGAAAATCATAATGGTCTGACATGTTTGTGACCCCAATCACATGTAGCCACACAGGACTGACTATTTTCATGTGACTGGTGTCATTAGTGAGAATAACCTATCATGTATTATGTCTTAATTTGTGGAGTACATGTAATTGTTACGATCTTTCGTATCAGAATTTTTTTATATTCTTTAGATGTTTATTATAGAGTAATATAATTGCTGGTATTCGAGAATTCACCGTACAGTGTAAATTATATTCTCATGCAGTGTCAAAGACGGGCCTTCCGGACTGCACCAGGCTGATGGGTGGGGCTCTAGGGCAAGAAGATGTTTCTTTGGCTGCAAGTACCAGCGGACCTCTGTCAAAGCAGTTGACTCGGCAAGAGCAGAACCGTTGCACGAGGCAAAGAATTGTTAACATCCATGAGAAAACGCGTTCAACTGTACGGAATCTCACAGCTGCCGTTGGAAACTTCGAGCGCTGGCTTTGGGAGCAACCGTTCAACGACAACCGAACGATAGAACAGATCCCACCAAACGAATTGGATGCCTACCTGGTTCAGTTTTACGCGGTCGTGAAGAAGCCAGCGGGAGGAGATTATGATCCAGACTCCTTCCTCTCTCTCCGCTCATACCTGGAGCGGTATTTGAAGGACCACGGGTACCCTTGCTCTCTCATCAAGTCTGCAGAGTTCCAGGCCAGCCAGACGGCTTTCAAACTCCGGCGACACAACTTACTGCAGATGCATGCATTCAGGCTCAAGCTGGGAACTGGCACAGGGGAGCAACTTCAATACTGGGGTGGTCAGAACCATGGGGGACAGGGAGGAGGTGACCCTGTGCAATGAAACTATCTCCCTTCATGATGAAGTCAATTTATACCTTTGTTTGGAAACATTTCATGACACTGCATGTGTAGGGATTCATGGTGGAAACTGGCACATGGGTGTGACAATATCGGTGTGGCAGGGCTGCCTTTTCTACAGCAGTCCAGCAAAATCATTCATGGGAATTCAGCAGATTTGATGAAATTTTGATGAAAAACAAGGTCTGAGTGGCCATAACCAAATGGGAGAACGTGACCTTGGTGCGTAGAAAGTATCTCCCTGCACAGTGAATAGATTTGATTAGTTTGGAAACATTTTGTGGCATTGCATGTATGGAAACCCTTCTTTGAAACACTTTACCATGTTTACTGTAATGAATTTTACAGAAACTTTTATGATTGGCTGAATTTTCTTCCAATTTTATTCACAAACCAATGAAAATCCTGGACTGTTGTGAGGATAATTTGCATGGATACATAGGTGACATTTTGTGAAGTTTGTAATCATACAAATGCATGTACATACATGTATATGTAATCTGCCATTTCCCAGATTCTTCCATGCCAATTGTCATTTTGATCTCTAGAGCTTGTATGAGGGGAAATACAAAATCCCTTGGGAGATAATTTGATGGAATCCGTTAACTTTATGATTATTTACATGTAAGTTGTACCAAAGTCACATGCAGTATGTACATGTAGAAGATAAAATATAGACATGTGACGAATAGGCCTCCCTGCTAGCAATGGAAGGCAAATATATGTCAATGCCCACGTGATAATGCCCACACGATAATACACTGAGGTTTAGGCAACATGAACAATCCATTTGTTCACATTGGCAATCTAGTATTATTTTATTCGCAGATTTTACAGGCCATGCCTTCAACTTTCAAATGCCTATTTAACTGCGGCAAAATAAACATCCAAGTCTTCAGTATTCTGAAAGCCACAGTGATCATGGTGATACCGGTTTCCTGATTTTTGTGGTATTGTATATGTTAAAGCATTGTCTGGTGCCTCACATTGGGGTGATATAATGTGGGTAAAGTCACATGAGCAATGAAGTTTTGCATCAAAGGTTTGGTGTCGAGACATCCATATTGGTTGTAGTTACTTAAAAGGGTACTTAGAATTATGTATGTGTAATTTGGTGGATTCTGATAACTTACATACATGTACATGTACCTGTATATCCAAAGATCCTCGAGTGCTTGCAACATTAACAGAATATGATCTTCCTAAATAAGCTGGCACAGTTTGGTGAAACCACTCCTGAACGAAGGTAAACTTCACCCCCGTAATATTGGTTGTGTCAATAGTTAGTAGTTACCAAAAACAGTTTTGATTCTGGATGGGCTTCATATATTTACATGTACATGTACATAGAGAAAAAAGTGCTGTTTTCATCTTGAAATAGACAAATTTGCACAAATCTACCACTTCAAGATCCAGGGCTTATGTTACTCAGACCTTACAACAACAACAACAACTTAACAAACCCCTTCTTTGATACGTACGTGATATTTCATTTTGTCACTCCAAATCGCATCTCATGGGGGCCAAAACCTCACTGAACTGGCCCATTTTCACAGCATGCGTCACGACCGCCACAAATGCAAACCACAATTTTATGCAGTTCGGCACATTTCCTCAGCACGCGTTATGGCAGCAACATTCCCCCAAGTTCAGTCATCAATGGAAGGGATTTCTCTCAACGTAGCCGGGCTAACGATTTCTTTCCCTCTGATTGGTCAAAAGTTCAGCGCCAACGCGTCGAAATAACCCTAGTTATAATTTTGTCGCACGTCAAAAACGTGGTTCTGATGTCGCCACGACTGACGCGTGCTGTGAGTACTGCACCAGTGAATAACACGAGGGCTATTTTTCAGATGTGGCTGTCGCTGCTGAAACATGTGCTGTGGAAATGGGTCTTAAGTGTGTGGTGGCGATTAATTTGTAGATGTTCTTTGTCATGTGACTTGTAGATGTCATCCAGTACATGTAGATTTAAGTTAAGAATAAAGTCTTTGACATGTTTGATGGGTATTTCAGGCTCGGCGACATCTTTGGTAATTGATATTTCCTAATATGAGAGGGTGTCAAAATGCTGAATGCATTACTGAGTATACAAGTTGCATGCTTTTCAGAAGGGCGTCATGTCGGAGCCAACTTTAATTGAACTAATTTGGTGCATGAGGAGAGGTTCCAGTCATTCATATTGCCGTAGAACACCTGTTCAGAGTTCGAGCGTAGAAGACTTTCTCTGGAAAATATCCTTTTTGGAAAAGTGCTCTAAATTAGTTGTCAAAAACTGCATATTCCATTATGAACTAAGCTTATATCCAGTGGTACTGTTCTGACTTACTTTGTTGGCTATGTTTTGAATGGAGACGTACCAGGGCTGCATCTAGGAATTTTTTGCAGATTCCGATCTCAAACTCCCAGTTCCCATTCGTAATTCATTATTGAGGATCCAATTTTCGTTAGTGGATTTCGGCACAAATAGTCTGTGATCAGGTTATTAGCATAAAATTCAATACCCAGCTATGCAATCAGATCGATATTGAGGCTCTCAGAAGCTTTTTCTAGGAGTATTTCCTTCAGAAATCCTTTCAAATTGAACAACAATAACAACACTTTTGTTTTCTTTTTTACCCCTCAGCCTATTAGGCTGCGGGGTCTTGTCGATCGTCCGGTCGTCCGGTCGTCAACAATTCTTGTGATCGGTCTAGAAACCGAACCGTTGCTTCTAGAGACTTCAATTTTGGTATACAGAATTGTTGGGTGGTCAACCACAAGCCTATTGAATCTGGACCCGATTGGTTGGAAACTTTGGCGGCCATCTTTAATTTATGCGAAACCGTCACAGCTTCCTCGTTACCAAGCTTTCTTCAGAACGACTTACCCTAGGCACACCAAACTTGCCATGCACATTTATATGCTCATGACCCAGAACCCTATTGAATCTGGACCCGATTGAGTGGAAACTTTGGTGGCCATCTTTAATTTATGCGAAACCATGAATCTTGTGTATCTCGGAAACCATTTTGCTGTTCAGTGTGAAACTTTGTAGAGATTATCGATACATCAAGAAACTTTGAAGGAATGACCGAACCAGTTTTCCTGATTAGGTGAAAGCCTTGGTGGCCATCTTTAATTTATGCAGAATCTTTAATGATGTATTTCTTTGATACCATTGAAGTATTCTATACAAAACTTCTCGTTACCAAGCTTTCTTTAGAACCACTTATCCTAGGCACACCAAACTTGCCGTGCACATCCATATGCTCATGACCCAGAACCCTATTGAATCTGGACCCGATTGGGTGGAAACTTTGGCGGCCATCTTTAATTTATACGAATCATGAATCTTGTGTATCTCGGAAACCATTTTGCTGTTCAGTGTGGAACTTTGTAGAGATTATCGATACATCAAGAAACTTTGAAGGAATGACCAAACCAGTTTTCCTGATTAGGTGAATGCCTTGGTGGCCATCTTTAATTTATGCAGAATCTTTAATGATGTATTTCTTTGATACCATTGAAGTATTCTATACAAAACTTCTCGTTACCAAGCTTTCTTTAGAACCACTTACCCTAGGCACACCAAACTTGCCGTGCACATCCATATGCTCATGACCCAGAACCCTATTGAATCTGGACCCGATTGGGTGAAAACTTTGGCGGCCATCTTTAATTTATGCGAAACCATGAATCTTGTGTATCTCGGAAACCATTTTGCTGTTCAGTGTGAAACTTTGTAGAGATTATCGATACATCAAGAAACTTTGAAGGAATGACCAAACCAGTTTTCCTGATTAGGTGAACGCCTTGTTGGCCATCTTTAATTTATGCAGAATCTTTAATGATGTATTTCTTTGATACCATTGAAGTGTTCTATACGAAACTTGGTATACAGCATCGATGTATCAAGAGACTTGACTTCCACTGAATAACCACATCAATTCTTCTGAGAGGCGAGAAGGATGGCCGGCCATTTTTAATTTATGCAAAATCATTAATGATCTCTATCTCTGATACCGTTTTAGTGCTCGATATAAAATTCAGGCTTTTGCATATGCATGTTTCATTCATTGTGTACCAATATACACTGAATAAAACTGTCTGGCTGAGGGGTTGTTGCACCTTTTAGGTGCTGCCTCATGTTTTTATTTGAGTTTGGGTGTCGGATTTTTTTAGCGCCCATACATTTTCCGGAACTAAATTGGCTCTAGATGCAGCCTTTCGTGCATTCTGGAACTGTAGAGTTCCAGAACTAAAGTTACATGTAGTTCCATTCATATATTTCTGGACTCCGCCCCTATATGGAAAAGTACATGATGTATAATCCCTTAGCAAACTTGGTCACTAATAGGATTAAGGGGATGGAGGACAGATTAGGAACCCATAATCCTGCAGACTAATATTCCAACTAGTACTTAAGTAACTCAAGTTCCAATAAAAACACAGACATCAGGGGTTTCCTTAAGAGGCGGCGGGCGGCGGTTTTCGGCGGCTACTATCGCCGAAACCGCCGCCTACTTCGTCGGCAGCAAAAAAAAAAAAAAAAAAAAAATTAACATGGTGTTGTTGTTGTTGTCCGTGTTGTCGTTGTTGTAAACTTACTCACGTCGGTGTTTTATCGCAGTCAGCATTTCTTGTATTAAAGTTGATCTGTGGACTTCATTTGCCTTTGTTGAGTTGTACTTTTTATTATGTCTGATTTCGCGAACTGAAAGTGAAAGTGTCATGCCTACGTCTCTTGTCACCCCAACAGATCATGACCTACTGAAGGTCAAGGTCGTACACCGCGTGTGAATGAACCGTAGCTAAAGTATTCATGCCACATGCACTTGAAATAGTAAACTGACAGAAGGGAATATACTATGTCCAAACGAAGTTCCAGTCTGACATTGCATGGAGGCTTTTGGTATTGGGGCAAAATGATCAAAAGGTAATAATAATTTTATTGTAGATTATCTGCAAGTATTCATGAAAGAATGCCTGGAATGAAACATGTGCTAGATTTGGCAGTAGTGTCTTCGTCAGGCTATGGAATATTCTATTGTCTCCACTCCCCTCCAGAAAGGTTCTGGGTTACGTTCATTCTAAGTTTACGCCTATGACAAGGGGGGACAGCCTATTCACATTCCTGGTAATTTTAATGTGGCTGTCCAACGAGTTCTCAAGTTTCTAAAAATCAGACCTGCCCAGTGTAAAATGTGTTGTATTGTGCAAAGATTAGGCTATCCCCATCCTAAAATACAGATTCTGAACAAATGTTCTGTATCATATCTCTGTCTGCTAATTTCATGATGAAAATTATGTAAAATAAAAAAATTAAAATAGTAATTGATTCTTCAGAATTTCATTAAAACAGCAAAATGAACAAGAATTTAGTATTCATAAAAATACAATGAAAAAATGTTTTGTTGTAATAATTATGGTTTTTATGGAAATTGACTCAATATATTTCAGAAACTGAAAGTGCTGAAAGCACAATCAGCGATGAACAAGGCAGTTTGCATTTGACAACAAAGCTATAATATTAAACGTGTGTGCAAGAAGTTAAGCCGTGACCTGTGTGGTCAAGGATTCCGTGTTTGGGGTTCACAGATCTTAGAACGTCTCCCCGTTGCACACACATTTAATATGATTAAAACAATTTAAAATATTAATTAAAATAGCTCTGCTTTTAAATCTTTGTTTTTAAAATACACATGTTCTAGTCAATAGTATGTTGTTCATACGTAGACTAGTCAAACAAGATCATAGTGAACATAACTCTCAGAAAGTGTGATTTTTTTAAACTAATTGATGAGGAATTTAGATGAAAGCACTGACCAAGGATCAGTTGTTTTGAGGGCCAAAATAGGCTTAGAATGCATCACAGAGCTTCTAGACCCCCAGAGCTTCTGGGGGCCTAGGCGGCCCCCAGACCCCTCGCCTTGAAAGCTACGCCTCGCTTCGCTCGGCATTAATAGCCTCCTACTTTTTGGAAACAGCCTCCTACGTTCAAAGATAAGGAAACCCCTGAGACATATGTTACCATGTGAACTGCAGTTAAATGAGTTCTGGATTCCACCTGTTGACATCCTCCCTGTACACCTTGAATCTGATGAGTGACGACATCACTGCACTGCACTGTGGGAATAAAGTGAAGTTGAAATCCATCATCCTGGGACTATACAGATGCAGACTGTCATCAGTTGGCATGGATACACAATGCATCATGGGATAGAAAGAAGGATAAAATGTCCTCGGGTTTCACGGCTATGAACATGCTCAAGCAGAGCAGAACTTGCGATGTACTTGTACATACACTCTTCATCTATTTGACCTGAATGGCAGTTCCTTTGAAGTCGTGAAAGTGGGAATTCAAATTATGGATTTCTGCCTTTGGTTGAAATACATGTTATAACATCATAAAAAGAAGAGACATCTACTCATCATCATGTATATTAGAATACATGCAATTACATGCATAATGCCAGAATGCATTATTTATTAATTATGCATTATGGCAGTTGAGTTCGGATATGTATAAATGGAACTGGTGTTCTCTGGCCCTCTCCTCTGAAAGGCCTCAAAGTACTGTTCAGAACTAGGAACTCTTCCAGAGGGCACTTGTCTCCAGATTCCAACACAGTCGACGAAGGAAAACACATGTATGGACCTGTTAATCAATTTACATGTAGCATGAGATATTGTAAAACTCATGATGGCTATTTCTTGATCACATGTGGAGGACATGCATATGATACAGATATTGTGTCTGCCATGTCAATTAAAATAGTTGATAATGAAAATTTCAGCAACCTTCCCCACATCTTGAAATGAAATGTAGGACAGTTTATAACACAACATACAGATACAGTGTATTGGAACTTTTTAATAGATACAGATGATGTGTGATACATAAAACTTCATTCTGACAATTTTTCAGTAAAAATTGAATTCTGTCTGCCCTTAGATGGCATGCTGGTGTACATGTATAGAGTTGCATGCGCAGTTGCAAAATTCTGTATATCTGAAAACTGAATAACTTTTGGGACATAAAGGTAATATAGCATGTGTACTTTTAATTGCACTGATTTATTTTCTAGTTCATACATATATAGTGCTTCTAGTATTTTTATTTGACGTCCAATATAAACTGAACATTTTCAAACACTCGGCACATTTATTCCTTTCAATTGCCAGTGCCCCAGATGATGGTAGATTTGTGCGATGATCCTCCAACACCAGAAGTAGGTCAAGCACGAGGCAGGGACCACGGAACCAGGCTCATTGTATTTCGAGACAACACAGCAGTGAAGTTCTCAGAAACGTGGCGGGAAGGAACCTGTAGCAGACAGGCTGGCGGAGCCACAATGAGAAATGTATTGAGTTCCGTCAGTATATTCGAGCGCTGGCTTAAAATGGAAGGCTACTCAGAAAGACGTCACCTGGAGGAAATTCCACCTGTAGAGCTCGACATCTACCTGACGCATTTCTTCTCAAAGATCAGAAGGCAGACTGGAAGGGATTACCAACCCAATTCATTAAAACGTATTCGGGAGTTTATACAACGTTATCTAAAGGCAATGGATTACCCTTACTCAATTGCAACTTCTCCAATGTTTGCCCAAAGCCAAAAGGCTTTGAAGGAACGAATCAAGAGGCTTCAAGAAAGTATGTCGTCAGCTCCAAATCCATCAGTTACTGAAGATGATGAATTGGATGTTCAGGAACTTTAATTGTGCAGAATGACTGGTTGAGTGAGATCCTGACATTAGTATTTGTGTACGTTTTTTGCTCCATCCAGAATCTGAAGATCTGCTATAATGGCAAATCAAGCAGACGAAATAAGGAAAATAACATCTCATAATTCAGTGAACCATTTTAGAATCTCAAGTTCCAGTATACATATATTTATGTATCATGTTCTTTTTAATCAGTTGATTTTTCCAAGAAGTGGGAAATTTCAAACACATTGTGAAGAAACTTTTGCAATCTGACGAAGTATAGATTCTGGTGAGAATATCCATTAGGCTAGATTGTTGAATATTTGTGGTTTTCAGACTTTATAATGCTAATTCTTCAACATGTAGGAAGTTGTGATATGTGCTGTGAATGTCAACTGAATCCAGTGTAGTCTGCAGTTTGAGCTTGTGTTACACTTTTCCATTATTTCATCATCATATTCCTTTATGATCAACATTAGATGTAGAGTTCAGAAATATGTCTTGGTTTTCCCCCATCTCAGTCTTGCCCATTGCCGAACTATTTTAAGATGAACCAATTAGCTTCTGTGATGATTATTGTGAACATAACAAAGTAACTGAAACTGACTCCAAGCTCTGAGACGGTCTATGATGTTAAAATGCCAAGACTGTATTTGTGTTCTATCTAAAATGTGTAAACCGTTTGCTCTTATGTCAAATAAACAATATAATCGATGGTTGAATGCATTACAAAATAGCTTTGGTCATGTTGGTTTAGAGCCTTGCAAATTGTTATTGAACATGCTGAAGTGGGTGGACTCATACATGTAGATTATTACCTGAGAATGAGCTACTGTAACTCTGGTTCTCTCAAACTCTGAATGGGTATGCTGGTAATTACAATGAGAGAAATTGGAATGACAGTATTGGAACCTCCTGCACATCTGGGGATTGTTGCATGAAACTTGCATTTATAAGTTACGATAGACGTAAGGACTTAAACCCGAGTTGCGATCAAACTAAGCCTGAATCTACATGCCTTTCACAAACCTGACGCAATTGCATCTCAATGCATAAATTTCAGATTTCCACTTCTGCAATAAATATCACTTGGAATTTATGTTTAATTATTATTGAATACAAGGTTTCGACCAATGTGCTATATTCATAGCCGTCAAAAGGACATTGCAAATATTTCACCTCGATAATTACACGTCAGACCAATTTGAGACTAAGGGTCGTAACCCTTACAATTGTATTCGCTCTTTGTGAAAGAAGGTGCGAAATGCTGCACACGGTCCTCGAGCGATCAGTTGCTAGGGAGGGAAAGTTAAAAAAAAAAAAGACTGACTTTCTGACTCCAAAACATTCTGCATTTAATAAGATAAATAAAATCTTACAACTAAATCATCAGATTAACCCACTGCAGACCTGGTTTATATAAAATTAAGCAATAACTTACGATGTTGTGTAATTAAAGGCTTTGTGACATGGGTGAGTGTAGCTCCGCTCACACTAAGTATGACTTGTGCACAGACTTTGGTTTAAGCGCAAGTTGTGCAACGACCCCCTGAACTAAATTTGGTGCTGAAATGGCCCAGATTAGGAATGAGGTCTTCTGATTCTATTTAGGGACCATGGATATGTACATTTTAGGTGCCGTGGGTCCCAGGTGTGAAAAGGAATGAGACTCTATCTACGGGGTTCCTGGGAGTGAAAAGGAATAAGACCCTACCCACAGGGTTTCCGGGTGTGAAAAGGAATAAGATCCTACCCGGGTGTGATGAAGAGTAGGACCCAAATGTTGTGATATAAATAAATTTCTAGTTGAAAGCAACATTAAATCATTACTGACTCACTCAGCCTAGCGGTCTTTCTCTTTAGAAGTGAGATATTAAGTTACATTTGAGGGGGGATGGGGGTCCTTTCAACCTCAACGGCTGTTCTCCTGAGGACCCCTCTATCATACACAGATACATGTACATATAATTAATAGTAATAAATTAACAATCAAAATGTAATTTACTTAAATTAAATTAAAAAAATACACATATTATATCCACCAACACTCGATCACTATACAGTCTAAATTGTATGTACCAATCTGTGCATTGCACCAAAAGACTAAATTTACATTGCTAAAACTTAAAATCGGTCTGACATGTAGTCCATCATGGATTAGTCAACTACCTGCAGTAGGTGCATTTGAATTGTCAAAAGTTCTGGCATGATGAACATGGTAAAAGTTTTCCCATTTTGGTGGCAGAGTACATGTAGTTAAAAGATTTATCTAAAATGTCTTATGGGAAAGGGGTAAAACTATAATATTATCTCTCTGTCTTGTTCCATAGCTCGTTTTAATAACATGATGTGAAAAAAACTAGTTATCCAACTGGGATTATGCAAGAAGACTGAAAGATGAAATTATGCAAGTAGTAGGCTGTTGTTAGCCCTTAATCTACAATGAAAAGGTGATGGTACGATAAGGCGGGATTTGGGCCTATACGTGGTGCGGTTGAAATAGAAAAAATAAAATGTCCTAAAAATACATATATTTTTTCTTGCCGTTACATTAAAACATAAGTACACAATATGTGAAAGTTTTAGTGCGATTGCGTTATGATTATAGTTATCACATGATACTGAAATCCCCAGCTTGTGCTATTTCGTGAAAAATGGGTCTAAATCGAGTCCTTCAGACACGCATTTAGACGCGAGGGACCCCTTGGACCAAAACGCCATTTAATTTGGTGATGTGTGGTAACATTATATCCCCATTGCTGGAAGATCTTTTTGGTCCAAGGAGTCCTTCATACTAAAAAATGAAAAGTTATGATTCATAACGTTTAAAGTTTTTGTAAGTAGATTAAAGTGACAAAATAGCTTGTTACGTTACAGTTGTTCGTATGTCGTGGTGTATAGTGGATACGCACGTTGGATCAGAATCGCCTCAAAATTTTCTTTTACCGAGTTCGAATCCCAGGAGGGCAACATGTGTGACGTCGACAAGTTATTTCAATCTTTCTCATTTCTGTAAAAAACCAAATTGCATTCAGTATATCTGAAATAAGATTTTAGGCTATCATTATGAACCAATTAAAAGTAAAATAAATATTGTTTACCGATAACACGATATCTTGTGGACATTACGGGCTAGTCAAACGTTAAAATCAAACGATCAGTAGCTCTGTTGATTGACAGTTGCTGCTGACGACAAGTTGTACATTGCATTGTGATTGACAGATGGAGAGAAGAAATGTACATTCCTAGTATGAGTCGGCTGGCTGTGGGCAAAAACCCCACCTTACAATACCATCTCCTTTGTATATGCTGGGAGAAAATGTTGCTCAGATTAATATGATTGCTCAGAATGTTCAAGGCTCTCATTGGATCAACTGTTGAATACAACTATGTGCACATTGTGCATGTTGTGTGTGCTGATGAAAAGCATCTCACATTTTTACATGCATGCAGTTGGACTTATGCACTAAGTTGGAGCCTTATAAGCTATCAACAGTCTATTTGCATTCTATGTGTAAGCAAGTTTACCCATTTTGGTTCATTTTTAATCCATAACCAATTCACATGCTACCTGGTAATCAGTTCCATATTTTGCTGAATTTTCTTAGTTCTGCTGAGTAGTGAATGAGAAGAACAAGTAAACTATTTGGAATAGTTGATTCTAAAAGAATCTTCTCGCCCTTTGCCATCTGAAACAAGGGCAGATAAGTCAAGCCTACTGAACCATGGCCAACCATATTAACCACTCTTCAGCCATGGTCAACCAATGGTTGGAAAGTTAGACCATTGTCAAATACAATGTATTTCATTGCCGACCATGGTAGTTTCTTGGTTTAACATCAAATCCCATGGTGACCATCATGGGAAATCATAGTTTCATTTCATGGGGATGGGGGGGGGGTCAACAGTAGCCCATATGGAAGCATCGCGTAAGCCATTGATTATCTGAAGATTGTCCGAATCCAATTCAAACCAAGTAGGTATAGTCATCCTACTTTTAGGTTTCCCTGTTAAAAGCTTGATTGCATGGATTTTGTTGTGGCGGGGTTAATTGGCATAAATGATACATGTATGATATCATTAATTTGTACATATCTTTGCAATTTTCTCCGAAGTCTTTGGCACACTGTTTTGTTTTTAATTGCCAGTGCCGGTCACAGTGTATCCCCCGCATAACATCGAGGCCGAGTCCCGAACAGCCTACTCCTCTACAGCGAAGAAAGCAGGGGTGGACACCCCCAAAGACTGGACCATCAGCACAGCCACCATCACCTCTACAAATACAAAACAGATTTTCAAAGATGCCCATCCATTTGGAACATCGCAGCAATCTAGCCGAAGGTTCAAATGCTCAACCTTGCCACGCCCGGATTCTGTGGTGAAAAACACAACAAGCACTGTAGGGATATTCGAGCGATGGTTGCGCGCGAATAAAGCCTACAAGGACACGAGAAAGATTGAGGAGATCCCACCGGTACAGCTAGACAGCTACTTGGTGGAGTTTTTTGCTACGATCCGAAAACAAACCGGCCACAATTATCTGCCGACATCGTTAAAGAGAATCCAAGAGTTCATTCAACGTCACCTGAAGGATGTTAAATATCCCGTGTCAATCATTACCTCCCCGGTGTTTGCCAGGAGCCGAGAGGCTCTGAAGAATCGTCTGGCGATTCTTCACCAAGCCCAAGCGGGTGCCAAATTTGATGTCAAATACAAACCCTTGAACAATTGAGAATTTCTACAGTCAAGATTTTGGGGATTTCTAATTGGATAAGTTAAAGAGAATGATTCTCTACTTGGATGATGATCATTGCTTGGTTAACACGCATGTACATTACACGCATGTACATTGTCTGGCAGCTAGAAATAGTTCAAATGTAACTGCCTATTATACTCAAATGAATCTGTAAAAGCAGGTCTTTGTGGTGTTCAGCAGTTGCTATTACCATCGGCGTTAAACATTTTGAAAGGCTTGTGCATTCCCTTTTGAAAAGCGATGAAAAACATTATCAAATCATGAAAGAATATGTATCACTGTCCTCCTGAAAATATTTATTCATGTTACATGTATAGTCAGTTTGTTAGTCAGTCTGTTCAAATATAACATACATTTAGTCAGATTTGGATAGTTTACTTCCATTTTCTTCCCATTTCTCACATGGTATTAATATTCCAGATTAGTATGTCCCTATCCATGTCTGTGGACATGAACACCAGACATGCCAGAAGATGAGTATACATGCTCGATGTTGACAGTCTACAAAGCCAGAGAATTGGTTTATTATTGATGAGGAACACTAATTCCTTGACTTATGATGTACCAGTACTTGTTCTTATGGATTAAAATATTACATATAGCAATTAGAATGGCAGCGGAACAACTTTAACAGTAATATAGTTTATATATCGGAAAGAGTTCTCGCCCCTGAATAACGATCTGTTTCATTATGTGTATTCATGTTGTGCTCCGTATTGTGGAGCTTAGAAATATTTGTGATTGACAGCATTTAATTTCTGCAATTCTCAGCCATTGACCATTTGATGTACCGAATTAGGCATTTTTGGGGCATACCCTATTTCTGCTAATTTTTGAACAGCATTTTTAGACTTAAAAGCAGAAAAAATCCATCTTTAATTTCAACTCCTAAAGATACATGTAACTAGTAAAAGTTGTAGAACTTTTGCAGAACTTCTCTCTACACTAGCCAGAAGTTTTACCGCCTTGTGTGCTTTTGAAGACTCTTTGCATATTGACTCTATCTACATGTACATCCAACTTGTAGAAAAACCAGACCTAAGAAAATGGTCCCCATCCAGAACATGTCCGATTTTTTTTTTTTTTTTTTTTTTTTTTTTATATCTAGTTTTAATCAGATTGAGTTTTAGAGAAAAGTAATTGCTGAAAGTTAAGATTTTCTTGGAAGATTACCAATTTTATGAGCATGAACATGTAATCATCTTTTTATCAATAACATGATAACTATAGCAGTGGTAAAAAAGGACCATGTTAAGATAATTAATTAACAAACTTATTTGTGATTTATTACCTCTTGGAATACCAATCATAGTAGAAAACATTGTATAGTGATGATGTGTTCATTATAATTGTGTCCAATAAATCCTGTTAGTACTCTTAATAGGCCTTTGTTCCTGCTCCTTCCTCATATATGTCCAAACTCATAGACCAATGAAAGGAATTGAACACACACAAAGATAATAAATTTCCTACAATCTTTTCATTCATGTCGGCGTTTTTCCTTTCATTTGTCAGTGGCGGCAGTACTTGACCTTGACGAACGCCACAGTGGAATTTCAACAAGTGGTTTTGAGAGTGCCGGGTCACTGAAGAAGAGATTGTCTGAAGATACATTCTTCGCATCAAGGAGCATCACGCAGGGCCCAAATCCAAGCTTGACCACCAAGGCAACGATCCTCTCCAAGAAGGATATTAACGCGAAAAGCTCTGCAGGAACTTTCCATCGCTGGATGAGAAAAATGCACCGCGGAGATGTACGCAGAATGGAGGAAATTCCAGCTGACGAGCTAGATGTACTCCTAGAGCAGTTCTTCTCCACTGTGCGCAAGCAGAATGGTGACGAGTATGTATCGCTCTCTTTGAAAAGACTCCGAGAGTTTCTTCAGACATACCTAAAGCAGGCCAGCTACCCACATTTGATTTCTAATTCGACTCGATTCGCAAGGAGCCAGCTGGCCTATAAGATCCGGTTCACCACTCTTGCAGAGCAGGAACGCTTAGCTTCTGTGGCAAATATACAATAATTTTTAATGAAATTGTGGACACAATTCCTGGAAGTGAAAACAATTCTTGGAAGTGAACACAGTTGGGTAAGCCAATATAAATAGTATCATTTTAATGAACTCTTGCTGTTGGTTTTTTTTCTATGGGCCTAACAGGAGGCTGTAATACTACTGAACTGTTCTAAAATGCAAGAACAGTGAAGACATCAAGCAAATTATTCGTTAATGTATTTTTTCCCCGATTATCAGTGAAAGCCTGTACTCAAAGCATAATGTGCAGCTAACATTATTCTTGGTTTGCATGCATTCTGAGAAGGAACCATGGTGTTTTTCCTTTTTTTTTTTTGCCAGTGATCAAGGATCATCGTTTCATTGAGGTCAGTGCCAGGTCATTTGCAGATGGATTGCTCAGGCACAGCTCTGTTGTTGAAGGATTAACTTGAATTGTATCAGAAGTTGTCATTTATACAAATTTGTAGATAGCAAAATGATTATGACAATATTGATGACACCTTCTCTCTTGCAAGAAACATGGCTATCAAAGCTTGTATCCATTTACATGGTTTCATTATGCGAATAGACATGTGGTGTGAAAGTTGTTCTTGGATGTGATAGCTCGGACACTTACATTCATCAGATGACCATGGATTATATATATATATGTCACAGGAATATTATCATTGACAAGAAAAAGAGTGCCTCCGTGATTCCATGTCTGCAGGTTAGAAAGAATTACCTCTCTAACATGGAGACAAAAAGGTTATATTTCCCCCCAATATGTTCAAGAATATATTGAACTAAGAGACAGCCACCATAGGCGAGCAATGACATATGGGCCATTTTCATGAAAATATATACAAATAATGGTAAAGGCTATTTATTTATTTTTACATTTTGTTCATTTTGCATTTTACCGCCAGAGATTTGCTGGGAATGCCAGATGATTAAACTTTTTTAAATGGTTAGCTAAAAGAAAATGGTCTTGAATTCAATGTCTTCACCGTTACAAATATGTCTTTTCCATTATGTCTTCACCATCACCTGATAATAATAGCATGGGTTACAATGGGTAAAAACTGTTTTAGCCATTTTTGGAGGTTAAGTACAGTGACTCTAGCTTGGTTGAAAGGAAAAGTCTTTGTGGCCTACAAGGTCTTGAATCATTCCATTTTGGCAGCCAGACTGCACAAATTAAATTTTAGATTTGTCTTTACCATTATTTGTACGTTTTCATGAAAATGGCCCATATATTCACCTTGGCCTCTCATTAAAAACTATATTGTCTTTCTGATTTGCATAATACGATGACATGTTTTGCTCTATAAGCAGCCTGGTTTATGAGTGTTATGATGAATGCAACAAAAGCTTTTAAGCAAAAACTACCTTTTTTACCTCCATTTTAGAGAGTCGCTTCTATCTACACTGGTCAGAGAAATGAATCCCTGTCAAATAATGGGTGGAAGATGTCTGACAGTATGGAATTCATGATAGAATTTTGTACATATTGTGACTTGATGAGTATGGTTTGAATTATGTACTTCAATTTTATAAATGTACAAAATTCATGGGCACATCATTGTACATACGACAGAATTTCTGAATTGAAAGTAAATACATGTAACAAAATTTGTTTTTGTATTCGACATGACTTTGGAGAAAAGACAACCATTATTCCTCTGATCATTCGATGACCCCATTAGAATTCATTGCCCCCATTTTGTGGACAAAATTCAATCAGTTGTTCTAGCATTTGATCATCCCTCTAAAGTCATTAAAGGTGAAATGCAAAGGTTTTTAAATTCTCCATTTTACATTTGACATAGGTTGAATAATGATAGAAATACCATCTACTTCACTGTAACATACGTCATGTCAGACCAGCAGCCCGGAGACTGAATGTTGCAAGTCCGGCCAGGTGGTCGGATGTGACGTCACAAACCAGCGTCAAACAAGGGCAGATATAGTGCGGATTTCATTTCTAAAATTGGCCGGGCTTGAGATACCAACTTGTAGCACTTTTCAAAGGCTACCAGGAGACAAAATACTTCAAATAAAACCAAACGAAGTAGATGGGCTGGTATTTCCATCATTAACTAGCCCATGAAGAATATAAAAAGGAAAATATAAAAACCTTTGCATTTCACCTCTAAAATATGACTAAATAATGGATTCTTTGCATGATTTTGGACCATTTTGTCAACTTCCTGGTGTTATAAATTTTTATCACCCCCTGAACAAATTTGCACCAAAGTGCTGAACAATACAGGTTACAACATATGACCACATGTAAAGTCTTCAAATTACATGCACGCCAAAGGGATAAACTGTGCCTATGTACATGTATATATGCGTGCTGCATCATTGTGTGCGAGGGAACTAGACTATCAGACCACAGAATATCACTGTCATCTAAAGTGTGACAATATCATATCTGAACTGAAGGGGGAGTGAAGCTGCATACACATCTTTGAGAATAATTCTGCAGAGCCACTTCTGGTTCATATTCATGTAATGATCACAAAGCAATGTCGAGGGACAACAGTGTGTCCAGACCCAGGACTTTTCAGCTGCACCGGTTCTCGTCAGATCACCGAAGTTAAGCAGCGTTGAGCTCGGTCAATACTTGGATGGGTGACCGGGTGCTGTACTGGCTGGGCTGATCAGTGTCCAGGATAATAGGAACTGTGGACACTCTCGTGTTCTGGCACATGTAGGCATCGTCGTGATATGACTGAAAAAATGTTGAAAACGACGTTAAATCCTACTCACTCACTCACTTTTCAGCTGCACAAACATGACAAAGGCCTAGGCGATATATACTTATCTGAAGTATCTGCCAGATTTTCTTACACATCTTCATTGACCGATTTGTCACCTGGGAAAGAGTATTACATGTATTGTATATCCCAGATGTCACCCTAATGATTTAAACATTCCCAAAGACGAAATCATTAAATTCAATGCCCCATTTCCTTTTATTCTCTATAGTGCCAGTGCAGTTATATCGCAGAGGAGGACTGATAGATAACCCAACGATCCCTCATATCAAATCAGAACCCTTAGGTGACGACAACGCCACGGTCGGCAAGGACCATTCTGGTCAACCGGAAGAAGCCCGACAACCACCCGTCATGCCGGTCAGCTTTGCAAGACCACCACCACCAGTTGCGGGTAGTTCATTGAAAGAGGCCAAACGCGCCATGAATATATCTAGTGCAGTGGGGACGTTCCAGCGTTGGATTCAAGATGCGCATCCCAATGAGAAAAGACGAATGGAGGAAATGGCGCCAGAGGAACTTGACCGGTACCTGACCGCATTTTTTTCCTCCGTACGGAAACTGAGTGGACAACAGTACCTACCCAGCAGTTTCCATTGGCTGAGGCGGTTCATACAGATTCACCTACAGACGGCCCGTTACCCATATTCTATCGTACAGTCGTGGCCCTTCGCTGCCAGTCAGCGCGCCTTCAATGAACGGCTGCAAGATTTAACCCTCCTGATGAACCGAAACTCTGGTAACACGTAATTGGAACAACAATGAACAATGAAGACGAAATAATTCAAGTTTCCAGTTCAACGTGATTCTTCTCTCACAGAATTTTTGTTGTTACTTTTTCATTTCATTGTAGTTTCATTCTTCTTCAAATTCACTTGTACAAATGGTTCCCACATCACATACTTTTTCAATGCTTGTTGTGAAAGCCAGGTTATTATTGAAATTTTAGAATGGTTTACTATTTTGGAGAATGGTCGACAAAGTTTTAAAAGAACAAACTTGAAAACCTCAAAAAAATATCATGCCTGTTTGAAAATGGCGAATGCCGTACATGTACTGTTGAACCACATCGTTGAGTCTGATTTTGATCGATCATATAGTGAGCAAACTTAGCAAATGTTTAGCGCAGTAGGACATCTCTTACAAATGATGAGTCAATACGATATGTGATCATAATCTGACTCATGTCAGAGGTCAAGGCTTCAATACATTTTTCACGACATCTGTTTCATTATGTTAAAAAATTCACTTTCATGCCATTTTTCATAGAAGAAAATATCAGCTTTTGTTTAAACAGCGTTTCTGTATGTTTTCAAGCTTGATTGACAATCTTGACAATGATATGCCATTGAACATCCATAAATTGTGTCAATTTCCATGTGTCAGATACTACAGGCCTCTTTGTAATTTAACTGATGGTGGATTCCACGATACATGTAACCTTGTCCACTTTTCCGTCAAATTTTCCATCCAACCGAAAAATGATATTCGGAACTTTAAATATATTAAAGGAGAAGAAAACATTTGACTAATGTATACACTGACTGAAAGATCTATCTCCCCCGTATCCAAAAATGTAAGCAAATATTTTTTGCGATTTTTTTCTACTCGATTAAATCGTCGATCAACCTGCGCATCGTTGTCTCTCAAGCATGCTGCCATTTTGGCTTGGTTCGTCTAAGCGTGTGACGTCACCCGGGCCTCGCCGCTCTCCAGCGGGGAAGGCGAAAATATAATGACATAGCATGAAGATATATTACAAACCAAGCCTTTCTTATATTGGAATGATTACAATTTGACAGGAATAGGAACCGAACGTCGTGATATGACTGAAATAGTGTAGAAACACTAATAAACTCACTCCAATTTATTGCATCAGCCTCACTGTGCAAAAGTTCTTCTCTGGTGCATTTGAAGTAAAATCCTGCCGACCGACCTTATACACCCACTGTTTCAGTACATCGGTTGAAATGTCTCGGTCTTTGGAAGGTTTGGATTCCCAGTTCTGTTAGAACAGACAAACGCCACACACTGCGGCATGATGCCCATGTATTTGGGGAACATTGGCACACTACCACTATGAAATTATAACAGTATACAATATATAAACCTGCAGTCCCGATAGCTTCTCATACTTTAATGTACAGGGCAGAAGTTTAGTATAAGCCCGACCGACGTCACGCAGCGATGCGCATAAGATGTTTTCGGCATTTCTGATTGGTTAAAATAGCCACAAGCCCTTGTAATGGCGGCACTTATGAATCTGTCCACAGGCTCCAGTTTAAAAAAAATCGTAACGTATAAAATCGTAAAAAATATTTGCTTACATTTTTGGATACGGGGGAGATGGATCTTTCTTTCAGTGTATAGTCAAATGTTTTCTTCTCCTTTAATAAAAACTAATTCTGTGCCATGTACATTGTATACTAAACCCACCAAGGCTGTGTAATGTACAAGTATGCATATTTGAATATAAACAGTTCTACCTTGTACATTTCTTATCTGCAGTATTAACAGAGAGACAGCAATGTAAATGTTGCTAATGTCGTTTGTGCTAATGTCATATCTCCATCATACTTTTTTTTACAATATTCTCCACAAATCAAATGTCAATTAAATTAATCATTGAAAGATTTATAGTCGTGCTAGCCTGACCTTATTAAGATATATGTACAAACCTTAGTTCCCTGCCGGTGAAAACATTGTGTACCAGATATCAT